>LPNX010689208.1:169949-232509 GCA_001517045.1 Pseudotsuga menziesii | reverse complement strand
GAATATTTAGAACTAACATGTGTTACTTGATCTAATCGAAATTCATTGCAATGGAATGCAAGCCTCTTGTTGTTTTCAAGAATGTGTTTCACAATCGGCCATACTAGTATGGTACAATTTTATTATTGATTAATATAAGTATAACTACATAGCTATTTTGAATAAATTAACGTTGGTTGAAATTTTAAGAATGGAAATTTTACACAGGTAAATTTTGATCATAATAATTTATTTTTATGTCTCTTGAATTTCAGATTGAATTAGTATCTTTACTTTTATTTGGAAGCCTAATAGAATGCTCTAATATCTATAATTTGATTAAATATGAGGACAATGGCCCATAAAATCAAAGTGAAACGTCCTAGAAATGTGTTGCAACCCTAAGGGATAAAGACATTATAGTTAAATGGTTGCAACTAATTCTTCCTCTTCCTTTCATAAATCGTGGTTTCCTTAGATATTGGTTTTATTCAGTGTATTGAAAGCACTAAAATTACTTGAAACGTTCCTTAAATGTCATGTCATGCGATAATATTCAACATTCAATTAGGTCAATAAATGTACCTATTTGGTGAAAACAAATCCTTACTCGAGGTGGTATAAGAATCAAACATCTTTGACAAGAAATATTCAGAGCTGATACTATTTTAAAAATTTACTATTCCCAAATAGGATAAAACATAAATGATTTAGTTCACAAGCAAATTGGTTGGAAAAGGAAAGCTTGAATAATGTAGTGAAAGAATACTTGCTTTTGAAGACTTGTGGGTTTCATCATCTTCCTCTTCATTTTGCAATTATACATACCTCTGTTTTCACTGTTGGCTCACCATTATGGAACTCTCAACCCATGGATAGAACATAGGTTCCAAGCACAGAGTTATGTTTGAGAGAGCCTCGACTCAAAATCAAAATAAGAACTTGAAAAGATTCAGTTTGAAATATGATAGATTTAAGTTAAATGATTGTCTAACTTAAAAAATGCAACTGAAATTTCTTTGCTTGTATGGTGTAGTTTACCAATTTACCCCAAATCATACCACTGAGGTCGGATACAACGAGATTTTAATAGGGAAAGGGGTAATTCTACTAAATACACAACACAATAGGGTTTAATTAATTCCAAACCAACATGCCACCAAGACAAATAAATAAAACACTCATCCATTAAAGGAAGATGACACTTCCAATGCAAACTTTTCCCCAAATAAACATGTGATGCAAGGTAATTCTAACATGAATGAAACCATGTCTAAGTAACCTTTTCACATGTAATTCAAACATTAACATCACATCTAGTGCATCCATTAAACCACATAATAAAATCATATTTAAATATGCTAACAAAAATCAGTTTTACGACAATAAATAAGTTTAGATTTACCACACTAAAATAAATAATATTTTTTACACCAAATAAATTAGATTTTTGACACCAATTTATAGCTGAATAAACATATACAATATTATATCTAGAGCTTCCATCTATGGCTATATGACCCACCTGCAAACCAGATATACCGTGGTTTCCATAAAACATAATCAAAATAACATCTACTAACTGCTATAACATATTTCCAAATCTGCTCTACCAGCTTCCAATTTAACACGATTAAATTATCCATATAACACAAGAATAGAATCAAATATGTAGCATAAAATAAAAGAGATAAAATCATCCTCCATGGGCACATATGCAACAATAAACACAATAAATAATAACCAAATATAATACTTATCTCTAAATAGTGCAACTAGATTTAATAGGAAAACGTCCACCCAACCATAGATCTGCCATGCTCATCAATATCTCAACATGTTAGTCACTCCTTAGATGATAATATGGATCCACATGCTAGGGAACTCTCAAAACCAGATCTCATTAGAAAATACTCAAGCCACAACCCGAAAAAAACAACACAATCCCTCAGCACTTACTTTATCTACGTCAACACTACCCGATGCAATGGGGTTCCTTTCACCAAACTAGTCCCTTAGGACATCACTATCTACCTTCAAGATTTACATTATCATATAAGAGTCAAATACTGGTCTTGAAGTATTTATTTTTTCAATAGCAAATCTAACCAGTCTCCTTACTAGAATAGATCAATGTTCAATCACCCTCACATGTTTACAGTTTCCCTTGCAAAGAAAAGGGTGTGCCAAGTATTTGCAAAGGAAAATTTGGATCCATCCACTGGAATTCGAATTCATGAGAGATAAACTCTGCAAAACCAAGAAAAAATAATGAATTCCCATTTGAATCCCTTCATAACAATTCAAATTCACCGGTAGAGGTTAGCTTAGGTTCACTAGCAAGCAACTCGAAGTCACTAAGGGATTTTTGCAAATCACTGGATGACCATTCGAGTTCTCAGGAGAGAAAATTGAATCCCCTTTGACTTACTCCAATTTAGTGGAATAAAAATCTCACTCACTAGACATTACTCCAGTTCTTATGAGAGCAACTCGAATCTACCAAAATTGACTCGAATTTATCCCAAAATCACTCCCATGCACTAGACACAACTAAAATTCATTAATATTGACTTGAATTCCCCTAAAATCACTCCCATGTACTTAAGACAACTTATAATTCACCAAGGATGACCCAAATTCCCCTAAAATCACTCTAATTGACTAAAGATAACTCAAATTCACCTAATTTTATTCCAATTAACTACATTTGACTCGAATTAGTGTGGGGTTTACAAAATCAAGTGCAAGGTGGAAAAAATAAGTCAAATAAGGCACATAATACATGAGAGATGAGAGAGTGAGTCCCATCAACATCCAATAAGGAATATTCTCATCAAGTGAGGGTGCATGGGTGTATGTAAAGCATCAAATATGTGTAATAGGATATCCATAGTCCAATAAAATCAAAATTAGGAAACATAGAGTAATGTTAGGGAGAGAAACAACTTCTATCCCCAAACCCTTCTCACAAGTGGAATACTCATTGGTTTTACCCTCCTTGGGGAGAATAGAGGTAGTCATTCCCACCATACTTTGGCTTGCTAGTGTTGGTTTCCATGACCCCTAGCCACGTTTGTTGTCCATGTGGAGCTAGTTATTTAATTGAGATAAAATAATAATAATTTCCATAGTCCATAGTCTAGGTAGACAATGCCACAATAAAAAAAAACCACATCACATATGTATTGGTATTACCATCGGAACATTAGATCCCCTTACCCTTAAAACAATGCATCGTCCTTGATGCTTATTTATTACATACATATGACTAAATTTTCAAAAAGATGAGGGTATACTTACCTCATAATGTCTTTCATCTCCCAAGTAGCATCATCATGTATGTAATGGGTCCATTGGACCTTTACCTTCCTGATATCTTAGTTCCATAGCAGCTTGATTTTTCTACTCAATATGCAGACTAGTTGTACCAAAAAATCCCCTTACGATTCTACTTGATCACATCCCAATGAATCTATTACATGATTAGTCACCGGGTATATATATTTTTCAAGAAGATAAATGAATTATACTTTAATCAATCAATCACTTTGAATCACATTTTGATCAATCACATGATTAGCATAATGTATATACTTTTAAACATGATATAAAAAAATATGCTACAATCAATCAATCACTTTTAATCACATCCTAATCTATCACATGATTAGCATTTGATATATACTTTTCAACAATATATATGAAATATACTACAAGCAATCAATCACCTATATCACATCCCAATCTATCACATGATTAGCATAAGGTATATACTTTTTCAACAAGGATATATTCAAAACATTATGCACTTTAATACAAGCATGCAATGAGAGATCATATGCAAAGGGTATTATCCTAGCTAGGATCTCAAAAGGGCCACAATATGTAGCAACTAGTTTGGAACAATTTCCTAAGTTCAAGGAACTCTTTTTGGGTCTGACTTTCAAGAAGACATGATATCCTACTTCAAAATGCCTTTCAATCTTTCTCTTATCTATGCAACTCCTTTTTCTATCTTGGGTTGCTTTTAAATTATGTTTTATTTTAATATTTTGACTTCCATGTCCTTCAAAAGTTCAGGTTCATTGATGATTATTATGTCTGTTGGGTTGTACAAACTGATAAGAGTATGGCAATTTCTCACATACAATGCCTCAAAAGGACTCATCTTCAGAGAGGCATGGTATCCATTATTATAGGAAAATTTTACTAAGTGCAAATAGTCCTCCCACTTGAACGACTGATCCATCACATTTCTAAACATATCCTCGATCACATGATTGACTCTTCCTGTCTATGGATGGTAAGCTATACTCATGTTCAAAATTGTACTGAAACCAAGGAACAAGCCTTTGCAAAAGTTACCAGTGAACTTTGAATATCTTCCCGACACTATATATTTTGGAATTCCATGCATCCTAGCAACCTATCTCATAAAGATGTATGCAATGTTAGAATGGTTGCATGAGTTATTTTCACTAGAATAAAGTGAGGTGATTTAGTCATCTTATCAACTACTACCATAATAACATCATGATTTGATCTTGTCTTACTAAAATTTGTGATTAAATCCATAGTCACCACATCCCATTTCCATTCCACTATAGGTAATGGTTGCAACAACATAGTTGGATGTCGATGCTCTACCTTAACTTTCTAACATTACATGCATCTAGCTATGTATTCCGCAACATCATTCTTCATTACTGACCAATAAACTTGGTGTATCACAACTGCTACTCTCTTTTGATAACCCAAATTCCTAGCATAAGGTACATTATGCATCTCATTTAGAACCATTTTCCTTATTTCTCCAGAGTTTGGCACATAAATTTTGTTTTTGTGTATGAGGATTCCATTTTCTTCCAGCCAATATTTATCAAACTTATGAGGCACTTCCTATTGTTGTAATCCATCTCTTACCTATTTGTAATGCTCATCTATAGCATTGGATTCAATGATCCTATCCTTCATATCTGATGTACCAGTACTAATAGTTGCTACATGCATCACATTCATTTTCCTTCTCAGTGCATCAACTATGCTGTTTTCCTTGCCTTTGATGTTCTTGATATCAAAGTCATATTCACATAGCAATTCCATCCACCTTCTCTCTCTTGCATTTAGAGTATGATGCTAAATAAAATACTTCAAACCATCATGATCAGTCATTAGCTCAAAATTATTTCCCATTAGATAGTTCCTCCACATCTTCAAGGCATGAATGATAGCTGCAATCTCCAAATAATGAGTGGCATAATAATGTTCATGTTCTTTTAGCTTTCTGGATTCTAAAATTTACACCAACTTTTTTCTTACATGGATTGACGCATAATACAAATCTTCCATCATGATTTGCAATCCTCTGAATTGCTGTAATGGTAAGAAACTCCTTGAGTCTTTGAAAACTCTCTTCACATTTGGAAATCCATTTGAACTTCACACCTTTCTTATGAAAACATGTTATGGGATGCACTATCTTTGAGAATCCCTCAATTAATCTCTTGTAGTAGCCTCCTAATCCCATAAAATATCTTACTTTTGATAAATTCTTTAGTGTTTTCCAATCCATTATAGCTCTTATATTTTCAATATCCACATAGATTCCTTCTTCTAATATGATGTGCCACAAGTATTGAATTCTACTATGATAAAAGAAACAGTTAATTGGCTTGGAATACAATTGACGTTATAGAAGTACTTGCATCACCAACCTCATAGGATATTCATGTGTAATTCCTTCTTGGAATAGATGAGGATGTAATCCAAGAATAAAACCATGAACTTATCCAAGAAATTTCTGTAAATTCCATTCATCATGCACATGAATGTTGTTGGTGCATTGGTAAATCCAATAGGTACCATTTTGAACTCATAATGACCATACCTGGTCTTGGATGTTGTCTTACTGGTGTATTCCTCTTTGATTCTAACTTGGTGATACCCAGATCTTAGATCTATATTCAAGAATACCTTGGATCCTCCAAGTTGATCAAACAAGTCATCAAACCTTGGAAATGGATACTTGTTTCATATTGTTGCTTTGTTCAACTACTGCTAATCTATACAAAGTATTAAAGTTCCATCCTTCTTCTTCACAAACAACACATGAAATCCCAAAACTCCACACTACTATGACATATGTACCTTTCTTTAGTAATTCTTCTGTTGCATCTGTATCTCTTTCGATCCCGAGGACTCATTATGCAAGGATATTTAGATGAAGGTACTGTGAGGAGAACCAAATCAATAGAGATATCAAATTCTCTCTTAGGAGGCATTCCTTACAGTTCTTGAAATACATATGCAAACTCTTGTAGCACTGGATAATATATAAAGTCACATAAAATTTTAGATACGTAGGTTAGTCAATGAGAATATCTAAAAGATACTTTCATCGCCATAACTTGCATTTGTTCTCATTTTGATAGCACAAATGTAAATCTTCTCAAATACATTTTCATCATCGTAAGCTTGCATTTGTCCTCATTTTAATAACACGACTGTATAAATTGGAATATGGATTGCGTGAGAGCATGGAAAGCTAGCAACCTTTAAAAACATAATAACTATGTAGAATTTATATTTACGTTTACAATAAAAACAACTAATCTCATTTATTCTCTGTCGAAAGGTTTTAATGTATAGTATGTACACTCTAGGGTGTATATTTTAAAAGAGTACAACGGATAACATATTTTGTATATACAAAGAAAAAAATAAGTATAGGTGATTTGCATAGCTTGCACACTTGCTCTTTCCGAATACAAGTAAAATAAGAAAATCTAAAAGTTAATAGTTTTACAATATCCACATTCCATTTGTAGAAGTATGTACACCTTTTACTTAAATATGAAGTGGACTTGGGCTCCAAGTTAAAATTCATTTTGGCCTACTACATTAAAAGTTTTCACAAAGATTTATAAATTTGTCCATCTTCATGTATAAATTTGTACTTCTTCATGCATAAATTTGTTCTAGTTGAAGTCTAGAGAGTTAAAATGATACACTAGCAACAAATGAGCAACACTATACTCTTCATATCGAAAATGGATTTTTTATTTAAGTTACATTACTTTAATATAATATTCTATTAATATAATGATTATGCAACATATATACAACTCTTAAAATAATTTTTGTTACTTGAATGCGAGTATTGCATGAACTATTTTTTCCTCATTGATGAAACATCATCAAAGAAATGGCATTCGTTTTGTACATTTTGACAATTAGTTATGTAAAACAATCAATATCATCTTAATTTATGCACAAACATCAATGTCATTGCTTTTCTCATTGTCGAGGTTTCTAATTTATTGGATTTTAATTTGTAGTGTTGTTTCTATTTTTTTTATGCTTTAAGCACATGTGGAATTCATTCAAGGAACATTCTAAAATTCAGTGAATTTTTGTTACAATTTATAGCTTGGAATTCCATTGTTCTATCTTAAATAGTATGAATCCACATACACTTGGGCTTGAGAATCCAAATAAGTTAATTTTAAGGAGTTGCAACTGTGAGTTACATAGGTTGTGACTCTCCACTAATATCAACTTTGCGACTCTTTTTTTTTTCCATGATGATTTAACACATAAAAAATGACATTTTTATTTAGAAACAACCTGCTCATTACATTTATTTTAGTGCTCTCTTTTTTCATTTCATCATATCTACTTTACTTTTAGATTTTTTCCCTTTTGAGACAATTGCTAGTTTGTGGGGAACAAATGACTTCAATCCAAATGTGCTAACATGCAATTTATGCATAGTTTTCTTTAGATAGCCACTTTTATTATGATGAGAATGATGTGGCTATGAAAGGATTTGAACATGGTGTATTACAGGTTCTTTATTTTTATATTTTATTACATTAAAAATAATTAGTCTATTCAACTTAAAAAATTAAAATTGAATAACATAATTTAATGTTAAAATTATATTTTCCTCACCTCCCATAAGAATATAGCAATCTATTTGGATTCAACCTTTAAATTTTATATATTTTATTTTCATTTAAAAAGTTATGATTTGTTTTACATATAATTATTAATTATCACTTTTTCTTAATACAAAAGAGGATGAAAACCACTTAGATTAAATTTTTACATATTTTACATATTTTATTTTCATTTAAAAAGTTAAGATTTGTTTTACATATAATTATTAATTATCACTTTTTATTAATACAAAGACGATAAAAACGAGTTAGATTAAAATTATAAGGATGAAAACCAGTTAGATTAAATTTTTATATATTTTATTTTCATTCAAAAAGTTATGATTTGTTTTACATATAATTATTAATTATCACTTTTTATTAATACAAAGACGATAAAAACCAGTTAGATTAAAATTATAAGTTTTGTTAAATAATATTAAATTTTTTAATTATTAATTATCATCCTATACACAATCTAATTGGAAATGACATTAACTATTATCTACACTTTGTTATTTAATGCCTGATATTCAATATACTTATACTTAGTTTGTAGTGCAATATACACAATCTAATTAAAAATGACATTAACTATTATCTACAATTTGTTATTTAATGCCTGATATTCAATATACTTATAGTGAGTTTGTAGTGCAATATATCTTTTAGAATTGTATGGATTCAGTTTTCCATAATTTGGGTAATTTCTTTACATGGGATTGGAAGTCCTTTAGCTTTACTAACTTATGATTTTTTTATGATGATTTTCTCGAGTCTCATGTATCATTTTTTTAAAGTTTATGGTAATTTTCTTGCATCTTAAAAGTGAACCTCACTTGCAGGAATTGAGAACCATATTTGTAACCCAAGGTCACTGAAGGGATAAGAAGGTAGCAGTTGATATTCATAATGAGCACCATTGCTTCCTTGAGATTCCCCTATGTTCACCTCACATGGGCCATGTTCATCACCACTAAGTCCACAACTGAAAACATAATGGTTGAAGCTTCCATGATTCATTGAATTTGAGAGACATGGTGGTCGTAATTTCCATCAACAATCTAGCTTTTCTTGACCTTATACTCATGGATGTGTTTAAACAAGTAGTCATGGTGTTAGGAGTGTCAGGGTTGATGGTGATATAAAAAAGAACAACTATATATCTCAATAGTGTTCACATAGTGTTATGGATACAATGATGAGAATGGATTCTTCAAAGAAGTGATCTTTGACCTCATGGTTTGGGTCCAAGAGCTCTACACCATTCCCATTGCTTTCAAAGGTATTGTCATGGTCATGGGAATGAGTTTGGGCAATGGTTCAGAGGCTCAATATGTTTTATCCATGGACCTTAAACATAAAGTTTATCTTCTTGACGTACTTTATGATAACATGTATATTTATTTCATATGTTTGAAAACTGAACCACTGAGATATAATATTTGTTGGATTGGTCAACATGTTTTCTTAAACTGAGTTATTGGGATATAATATTTATTGGATTAGATCCGATGGTTTGGCACAATGACACCTATGGTGGTGGGGGGAACAGGTTCAAGGTTCTTGTTTTCAAGTCATCCCACACCTTGAAAAAAAAAATTATTGGATTCGTTAACATGTTTTTTTGTTTTGTTTTTAATATGCAAGGAATAAGCACTTAACTAATTATAAGCATGAAAATGATTTAGATAAGATACTACACACAAATATTAAGTCAATATCTATCTTGTTTAATTTCATACTTTTTTTTTAAGTAAGTATCTAAGGGGATTTCAACTTGTGGCTTTCCATTTACAATTTCTCATCTCAATTACTCATACCAATTGCTCTAACCCCCATGGATTGTTGTTTAATTTCATACTTTAAAAATCTATTCTTTTGTTTATATACATGTGTATGTATTTATTAATGTATAGATTTGTTTATTGCTGTGTTAGTATATTAATGTTTTAAGATAAAATCACATGATTTGATGAGGTAAATAATTGAATCAATAGAGCATGCTCTTTTCTAGTAACATTTCCTATAAACCTCTTTTCTTGTATATCGTCTTGTTTGAAGACATCATACTAAAATTTTAAAGGGATCTACAGTATATCAAGAAATCAATTCCAAAGTACACCTTAAAAAACATTCTTTTATCAAATTTTATTTCCAAATTATCAAAGAAAATATTTTAAGCTATATATAAAATATTACATGATGATATTAATATTTATAGACTAGATACTAAGGATATTTTTTCTTGCCACTAATTTGTTCTTAATGTTTGATATGTATTAATGATAGTGGAAGAAAATCGACCCTTTGTAAATTAGGCATTCAATTGAAAGATTCAAGCTTCCCCTTATCAGATGATGCTCAATTAGAGGTGGTTGCATCAAATCCTAGAAGAGGCAATGATACCCTAGTTTGTATGTTGTGCTCCCCGTTGACAATTTCCGTGTATTTCTTTGACACAAGTATCAAAGTATCGTGATCTTATAAATGGAAGTTTGTCATTTGTGTTATTTTTTATATGAAAAGTCACATGGAGTATTTTAAATTTTATATAGTCGGGATTGTTTTCGGTCATGATCACCATAATTTCGTTATATAATTTTAGTTAATTTGTACCTTTTTATTTCTTAAAATAGATTTTAAATTTATAAAACAAAAACAACAACGACCACGACCACGACAAAGACAAAAACAAAAACAACATTATTGCACCTCTTTGAATCCATTACTAAAACGACAACAACATTATTGCACCTCTTTGAGTCCATTACTAAAACGGAAACAAAAAAAGAGGACGGAGAGGCACGCCGGCAGTGAAGTCGAGCCGACTGGTGGAGTCGAATCGCGTGAAGCCATTAGTATAAGGCCCACGGCACGCAGAGGAGAAGACATGCTGGTTTTTCACAGTCAATTTCATCTTGGCTCTCCCATCCTTTTCCATTCTACAAATGGAAGGACGACGAAGCTGCTCAGAAGAAGTTGGAGCAGGGAGGAGGAGAAGCGTTAGTATGGGCATAGATCACGCCAGAAGACCGCTAAGTCCCTCCGTCTCACTGCAGAGTTCAACTGGGAGGAGCAGCAATGGAACATCAAGAACAATAACTCCGAGGGGCGATGCTGCTGCAAATACTAGTGCTCAATTCCAAGATCGAAGGGATGATGGGAGAGAAATAGAATTCAGAGAAATGCAGCCAAACGAACTATTGGAACTTATTCCTTATTCACCACCAGCAGAAACGCGGTCAATGGAAACCATTTTCCAGTTATTATAGGCTCAGCTGCTTCGTCGTGATCGTCAACAGCATTTTACTTATGAACCCCCACCAGAAAGGCCATTAGAGGATGTCTACGTCGTCCAACAGTACCTCCGCCTCCGGTAGCTTCCATAACCATTTTAAACGAACATATCAGTGATGAGAACTCTGTCACTTCAACCTGCTCAATTTGCCATGATAATTTTTCTTGCGGAGAGGAGGTAAGTGAACTCATTTGTAAGCATATATATCAATTGCTTTGCATTTCCGAATGGCTGAAGATTAAGCAGAACTGCCCATTCTGCCGACAAGAATGGGCAAATAAGCGATATGTACATACATCTCGCCGTTGGTGTTTTGTCTCTGATATGTACCTTACCTTACTGTTTGAATGGCAATTTGTAAAAGAGGTTATGCGAAATTTTATACTCCATTACGTAATGACTGCATCGTCGTAATCAGTTTGAAAAATGGATCGGACTAATTTCCAAATTTATCATTCAAATTATGTGGTTTTGTGCTATAAGGTAAGTTATAATTACCATATTGGTTGACCAAATTTATTATTCAAATTATGTGGTTTTGTGCTCTAAGGTAAGTTATAATTACCATACTGGTTGAGGATTCAGTGAATTGGGAGAATTTTGGAAATTAATATTTTATATTAATTACATTTATATCATGGAAATTTCAAAATGTTGGATTTTGAGTTGAAGATAAGAAGTATAATTTTTGAGAAAAGAAAAAACCACTTTGAAATCTATTGTTTGAAAATAAATATCCACTTTAAAATCTATGGTACATTCTTTTGATTGGCATTGAATAGTAAAGTTTATACTTGATATACTTTAAAAAAAGATAATGAAAGGGTGTAGGTTTTGAAGATTTTAAAGTTTGGTGGATGGTTTTAAGAAGTGTATAATTTTTGAAGAAATATACGTATTAATTATAATTTTTTTTGGATAAGAAAAAAATGTTATATTAAAAATAAAATAAAGTAATTTAAAAAAAATTATGTTAAACAATTATATAAATATAAATAAACATAATAAAATATATGGAGATACCATGGTTAAAATTGTTTATGATGTTTTTATCAAATAATTATTTTCATGTTGATAGTAAATGGTGGTATTGTAAATTGTGTTTGACAATTTTTTTAAAAACTCAAATGTTTGTTTTGGTTGTTACTAAAAAATAGATGAGTTGGTTGGGACCAAGCTATTATGCTATGTATAGAAGGAAATAGGTTTGTGAAGAATTAAAAATTGACACTATTTGGGGTGTTTCATCATAGATGAAAAATTAAAAATTTGGTATGAGGAAGAAGGTATGTTCAAATTGCTTCCAATATTTGTTAGTTAGTTTGTGTGGAATTGGAGAAATAAGATAATCTTTGTGAAGATGCTTTGCCAAATGTGAGCCTATGTGCTTTGAAGGGAATTGGCCTTTTTAAAGAATGTTTAAAGATTATCATGGTTTGCCTAAGAATAAGATGCAAACGAATCTATTTGCTCCAATTTTCAGCCATTCTTTAGCTCTTGCTTTTTTGGTGGGGCCTCACAAAGTGGTGAATGTGGTTGTGGTATGATTCTTAATAAATAAATGTGGTTGTGGTATGATTCTTAATAAATAATGATCATGTTTTGGGACTATGGATGGGAGTTGGTAAAGGAAGCAGCACTAAGGCCGAACTACTAAGTTTGTGGGGTATTTTAAGCTTTTCTTCACGTATTGTTAGTGACTTTGTTTCTATCTTTGGTGATTCCAAAATTATTATTGAGTGGGAAAATAGAAGTTTCAATTTATAGGTTATTCTTAAACATTGCTGTGTTCACGTATTGTTAGTGACTTTGTTTCTATCTTTGGTGATTCCAAAATTATTATTGAGTGGGAAAATAGAAGTTTCAATTTATAGGTTCTTCTTAAACATTGGTGTGTTCGTAAAACCTTAATCAACTCTTTTCATCATATTTCGTTCTCTCACATATCAAAAAGTCCCAACTCTGAAGCAGATCATATGTCAAAACAAGGTTTTTTCCTCGAAGAAGGATTTGTGCACTTTCAGGATGTATTTGAAGGTGTATCAAACAATGAAGGAGTGGAACCAATGGATTGTTTTATGTAGTTGTTCAGTCTTTTTTGTGAAGTGAAATCCTAAGTATGGTTGTGTTAGTGTTTTGGGAGTTTTTTTTCATGTAGTATGTGGGTTAAAGAATGTTTGCTATGTCTATGTTATGACTCCAATAATGGTGTTTATTTGCTAAGTTTTAATTTGCATATTTGTAGTAGAGGAAGTGAAAAGACTCTCAAAAGTTACGGGTTTTTGGAAAGTTGTTAATTGATATGTCATAGCTGGACGATACAAAGAAAGTTGTAACTGTTTTTTTTTTACTTCTAAATGGAATAGCAAGAAAATTATTTTCTTTTGAAAAAACATAGATAAACATGAATCATCAAGATAGAGAGGTGAATTAGTGAAATAATAAATAGAATAAAAGTATCTATAAGGTGAATTAGTGAAATAATAAATAGAATAAAAGTATCTATAATATAAACCAAGGTAATCTTAATCCCCACAACATTCATGGAGTTTTGTTCTTGAATGGTTGTACCGATATAAATCCATACTAGGGTTAGGGAGAGGTAATGCAGTTATGCTCACGACCTGAAAAACATGAAGAAAAGCAACGATATAACCTCAACATTATTGAAAATAGGAGAAATGCACTTTCTCGCGTTGCAAGCGTCAACGGTTTCAAGCTGGTTGGGATGTTTTATTAACGGCTAAGGCACCATGGACAACTTAGGCACCATGGACAGTTTTAAAGTTAAAGAAATTTTAATTTTTTTCTCTACATATACAAAATTAGTTTTCATGGGATGTGAAATTCCACCCACAAAAAAGAATATCAGATACTATTCATTCCAGGCTAGGTTAAATATAGTAATTTATATTTTTTAAATATAGTAATTTTTATTTTTTAATATGCAAAATTAGTTTTCATTGGATGTGAAATTCCACCCACAAAAAGAATATAATGATACTATTCATTCCGGGCCAGGTTAAATATAGTAATTTTTATTTTTTATAAATATTCTTTTAAGAGACATGCCAATTCCATTTGTTATTAATGTTGGCCATTGAAACGAATGTGAAAACAAAAATCCACTTTGAAACCTATGGTATTCTTTTCATGGGCATTGAGTAATAAAGTTTTTTTAGTTCTTATAAAAAAGAGAAGGGGTAGGCTTTGAAGAGGTGAAACTTTGTTGGATGGTTTTAAGAAGTTAATGTAATTTTCATAAAAAAGAGAAGGGCAGGTTTTGAAGAGGTCAAACTTTGCATGATGGTTTTAAGAACTGATGGAATTTTCATAAATAAAAGAAGAAGATAAGAGGTAGGTTTTTGAAGAGGTCAAACTTTGGTTGATTGTTTTAAGAAGTGGATTGAATTTGGAAAAAGACACTTGTTAATCATAAAAATTGACATTTAATAGTAGATTTTGAAGGGGTCAAACTTTGGCTAATAGTTTTAAGAAGTGGATGGAATGTATGATGAGGCATGTTAATCATACCACTTTATTTTGAAAGTTTTAAGAAGTAGATTGAATTTGGAAAAAGGCACCTATTAATCATAAAATTGACATTTAATAGTAGATTTTGAAGGGGTCAACCTTTGGCTTACAATTTTAAGAATTGGATGGAATGTATGATGAGGCATGTTAATCATAAAACTTTATTTTGAAATTTATTTGTATTTCTATAACTAAGAATGTTATGTTTTTTAAAGTATTTAAAAAATGAAAAAAAAAAACTTTACTTATATTAAACAAGTAACTAACTATAAATAATTAAGATAAAAAAATGAGATAGTGAAATGATAAATAGAATAAAAATATTTCTGATGTAAGTCAAGCAATCCACTTCATGTGGCATTGGAATTATTTCAGTTTTGTAAAGATAGAAAAGTTTGATAGTGAACTGATAAATATAATAAAAACATTTATGATGTAAGCCACGATAAGCCAAGTCCTTGTGGTATTGGAATTATTGGAGTTTTGTAATGGTTGTACTATATATAAGTTCAAATTAGGGTTAGGGAGAGGTAATGATAATTGCAAGAGCTCCATGATCTAAATATTTGTTTGAAAGAGGTTATAGATATAAATGTTCTAGGTTTTAAATATTTGAATACTTTAATTTGGTAATTGAGTGGGTTAAGAGCATTTATAGTTTGTAAAATATTTAAAGACTTTAATTTGGCGATTGAGTGGGTTAAGAGCATTTATAGTTTGCAAAACATTGCATTTAACCCACTTTTGGATAGAATTACATAAAACATATATAAGACTACAAATTAAAAGAGCTCACATGTGTCCTTTATAAAATAAAAATAAAAAAAATGTTATAAAAAATAACACGCTCAATTTAGATTTAAAATATTTCCTAGAATCACATAAAACATATATAAGACTACAAATTAAAACCATAAACATTTTCTCAACATTTCCACTGTAAAAAAGGGGTTTGAAGTTAGAGAGATTTGATCCCTTTGGGTGCTTGGTAGATCCTTTTTAAGATGGATCTATGCTGGTGAAATATTTATGAGTTGTTAAAGACTGATGTCATGTGCTTAGCATATATTTATTTTTTTTTAACTTGGAACATTGTGGAAATATTTATTTTTGTAATGATAGTTTTATTATTATTATTATTATTATTATTATTATTATTATTATCAAAATATTAGTTTTTTTTTATTATTATCAAAAATTAAAAAACTCATTAAAAATTCATGACTTTTAGTGCAGTTGATGTCTCAGTGCAAACTCATTCATAACTTTGGCTATGGGAGACAAAATTAAAATCCCTCGAAGACCCATTTGAGATATTGGAGAGATATTTCCATAGGAATATGGATCTTGTTCTGTGGTGTCCCGTGAAGTGAGAAAATCCATGCTAAATATGAATGTGTGTGGGGTCATCCTGGAACAAATACATGCAAGTCTTCAATCAACAATATCTATCAAACTAGGAAACAAAATTAAATTTTTTAAAATACCCATTTTAGCTAACAAATGTTTGATGAGATATGGTAGACCCTCTAAAAGTACATGTAGGGTTTGCATCATCCATCTAAACGTTTCAGAGGTGGTTTAGCCTCCCATGTATTCATCATTCTGCTTCTATGGCTTGTACAACTATGGTTGAGCTGAGATAGGGATATAATGAGGTTTCCCAAGCTCCAATATTTGTGTAAAAAGGATTTTAAGCCATTCCATGGCCATATAAATTTGATATAATGATCGATGTGAGAGTGCATAGGGACACAAGGGATGTTGAGGGTTTGTAGAGAAAAATGAACTATTGTAAAGATCATGGAGCTTCCAACTACACCATAGAAACCTTGAAAATTTTCTAAAAATGTTGCAAATCAATGTATGTAGTGAAATCCATGTATAACGCTCTTCCAATGGTGAAGGAATATCTGAGGGTAGAAAAACCCTATAGTTCCTGAGGGCCAACTGTGATGCTTATAGTGTATAGCCTAGCAAATAGACTCCGAGAGCACCAAAAGGTGGTTGGAGATTCCTACAAATATTTGAAATTGAACTATGCTCCAAATCCTCATTCCCATGGAGTGGTTACTTGCTATGATACCAATGATCCAAATATTAAGGGCTTAGATCTATAGGACTTGAATTCCAAGAGAGGAGTCCAGAAAAAATAAAAATATTCCATGAAATGAATCACAAGAACATTTATCAAACTACATGAATCAAATATATCATAGCAATATGATAAAGAGAGAGAGATATTTTTAGAACAAGGATACCATTAAGATGAATCGTTACATGCAATGAGGCCAATTTTGGGACCTCTCCTTCCCGATTCTAACTCTCCCCCTACTACCTTTTTATAAGGTATCTTTTTTGACAATGGAAAATTTGAATAACTTAATCCATTACTAACATGTCCATCATGCTCCCTTTTACATTTGATAAAAATATGGATTTTTTACTTTCACATCCGAACTTAGACTATAATCCTCCCTAAATTTCAGATAAAATAAGACCTCTCAGGTAAACCCTACTTTTCCTTTCCCATCAAACCCCCATAACTTCTAGTAAAATTGAAAGGAAAATCCCCCATATCCTCTAGTTCTCCTTCACTTATTCCCTCCTATCCCCACTCCATTTATGTTGAAGAATGCTCCAAAGTCCTCAAGAAATTGAAGGAATCACTTGCATAGGAGGCCCTCATCTCTCAAATGGTTATCCCTTCTTTGAGTCTTCCAAACCTTGTTAAATCCTACCCCACCCCCCACCCCACAAATTTCACACAAATCCATCCCCCCTTCATATTTCCCTTCTTCATTGACCACCACACCATCCTCTTGTATTCCTATTACCACCCCTCATCCTACTCACTTTAATCCCCACATCAAGATTATGGAAGGAGAAATCCCTAAAATCCCCAAAGAATTCATGACTACCAATCAAGCTGTCATCTATTCCTTCTTTGTTTCGAGTAAATCTAGCCACAAATATCAAACTAGATCCAAAATAAAGCAATTGCAAAATTCATTATCCCTCACCTCCATTGGATTCTTAGAAATGATATAATATGGACCATTAGAGAAGAAAAAGGTGGGGTGTATCTCAAATATACCAAAGCAATCTATCATGCAAACATTGACATGCAAAAAGGAAGATAACAAACAATTAATGGGGTGCTTAGAGCATTGTTAGCCCATAAGGAGCTAATTTTAGATGAAGCCGATGTCGACAAACAAAATTTGTTTGGGATCAATCCCCAATATAATATATTTGAAGCTTCTAAGTTGTGTGCACAAGCCATCCATACTTTTCAATAAAAAAGTATGATCTCTAAACTACTTGGTACTAGTGTGATAAGGATATCCCTCTACGATTGGAATTTTGAATGTATTGGAGCTTCAGGATGTTAGGAGGACTTGTCATGATATGGAAATATAATCACAAACTTATTAGTAGCGTTAAACCAAACAATTATATTCTAGTCTCCCTATACTCACAAGAGAAAAATGGTGCTTTAAATATCCTCAATGTCCATGGGCCCCAGCATGAGAGAATATTGTTCTCACGAGACTTATTGGATCGAGGAATGTTGGAATATTCGACCCTCAAAGTAGGTGGAGACCTCAACCTCATTACAATGGGAGTTAAGAAGTGGGGCCAAAACGGTCAACAAGACCCAATGGAAGATTTCTTTCATGATTTATTTGAGCAAAAATGGTTGATAAATTTTGAATTGATATCATGCACGACCTCCTAGAGTAACATCAGTAAGAATGAGTACACTAGGAAGAGATTGGACATATTTCTCATTAAGAAACAAATGCTCAATGGATTTCAAAGGTACAAATCAAAGATTCATCCATCTAGTGGGTTAGATCACATTTCCATTACCCTAGAATTGGTCATGAGTATGCCCCAACCATCGACACCATTAATTTCCAACCCTCACTAGCTATCCTTTCCAAATTATATCTGGAGTATCTCGTCAACATGGTAGCCAATTTATCTAGATGAAGGGGAGATAATGTATCATTTTCAAAAAAACATCCTTAAAATGAAGCAAGTATCAAAGTTGTAGTGTTGAGATCATTTTTGAAACTCAACAAATGAACTTATGCAGATGGAATAGGAGCTCATCACATTATCTACTCATCTCAATGAAAATATACCTACTCCCAAGGAATATAAGGAACTAAAGGAATTGAAAGCCATATGTGTTTTCCTTCTAGCCTTAGAGGAAGCTCGATGGCCAATGAAAAGTTGAGACACAACACACAAAAAATCCACAAACAAGCAAATTTTGTAAAGTGCATAATGTGATATGGAGAATAAAGGACCAAAGATGCATCCTATGTCAAAATTTCTATGATTTATGTATTTCCAGTCTATCTCACTTCAAGGACACCCTTAGACAAATGGGGGATCCTTTCGAAATGTTCTCTCAATAGCAATTACTTTCCCATCATGAATAAAGGAAGATTAAAATCAAGTATTAAATGACCCTATCTTACCCCATGAACTCAAGGTAGTAATACACAAGCTTCAATCAAATAAATCCCCATGCCTACATGGATTTATGGATGATTTTTTATAAGTCTCTAGGATATTATTCATAGGGATATTCTCCATTAGGTAAACTACTCCATGCAGGAAGTGAAAATCCTCACTACACTCAATTCAACATTCCTAACACTAATTTTTAAAGTTTCCAATCCCGACAAGTATGAATATTTTTGCCAGGGGCTA
Organism: Pseudotsuga menziesii; assembly: GCA_001517045.1. Taxonomy (NCBI): domain Eukaryota; kingdom Viridiplantae; phylum Streptophyta; class Pinopsida; order Pinales; family Pinaceae; genus Pseudotsuga; species Pseudotsuga menziesii. The sequence goes on along the minus strand of LPNX010689208.1, from coordinate 213,021 downwards.
TCTCTCGATATGATTACGCATTAGGGTAATTTTGAGGTGTAATATTGGCATCCTATGTAATAAAATAAAACAATAGCTAAAATCATAAAATAAGCGTTATGAATTTTTCAAGGAAAAAGTAGTTTGTGTTATGATTTTTTGAAGGAAAAAGTAAAACTCTATTTTTCTCTCTAGTATTTTTGACTTGTATCCTTTAGTTTTACTCAAATTTCAAGTCTGAGCACTCATCGGATGCATAACTAAATTCAAAATTCAAAGATTACCCATTGGACATAATTTTATGGATCCCAATAGGAAAAAAACTTGAATTACAATAATAATAAAAAATGTATTTTTAGATTTTCCTACCATGGATTCATCAAATTTATGTGGAGTGGGTACTCATTGGATGAGTACCTAATTTTGCATCGAATATGTGAACACACTCAATATTTTAGTAAACCTACAAGGAGATAAGTAGAAAGTACAATATGGTTGACATTTTTATCTTGAATCCTATTAGTTATTATAAATTTGATTTTTTTTGTACAATTTTTTGTTTTGAGGCTCATTTTTTACCTCAAGATTCCCCTCATGGTATACAAGATTATCTTAGGCATTACCGCATATTCCATAAAGCATCTTCTCTCGACTCATACCTCTAAAGAATGGTTTGGTTTCCTCCATGGCTTAGAGAATAAAGATGCCATTGGTTCTACTCACAAATTTCTCCACTTGATTCAAACTTGGAAGCTTCGCTCTTTCATTTCAAAGATTAATATTTAAAAATCACTTGATCAAATTAGTTGAATCTACCTTTAAATGGTTCTAATCTAAGTTGGATTCTCATGGAATTTTATTAGATGGATCGAAGCCTTTATTTCCTCTCTCCATTATGATTCTTATAGATGACTCTGATTCACCTTTTTTTCCCCATCTCTTTAGGCCTTTGTCAAGGTTACTCCCTCTTGCCCCACCTTTTGCTTCAACATTTTTTCCCATCTCTTGAGGCCTTGGCCTTTGTAAAGGTTGCTCCCTCTTGCCCCACCTTTTCCTTAAAGTGACTAAAATATTTAGTAGATTGATTATTATGGACTATAATCGTGAGACCATCAAAAGAATCAAACTAATCCTCTATAATCATCTTACCCACATGATATTTAATCTCTATTAATATTACCCATGTGATTTTTGTGGATGACATTCTCCTTTTTGGAAATGGAAACACTAGGGAAGCAAAAACTTTCACTACTATCTTAGACATTTTCTGTAAATCTTTGGGAATGGTTATCAACAAAGAAAATTGTGTCATTAGATTCAACCATGTGCCACAATTCCATAGAAAAATGATTGTAAAAATTTCTCCCCTTCTTTGTTGAGGATTTTGAATCCATCTTGGAATACTTGTGCTTTCACTTGAAGGTGAATAACTATGGGATGAAATACTGGTGTTGTTTAATTGATTAGCTCATGGCCCATATAAACCACTAAACGCATTAGTGGGTTTCTCATGCTAGTAGAGTGACTTAACAAAATCGTTCTCATGGGCATACCAATTTATTGTATGGCATTAGCAATGCTTCCTAAGCACACCAGACACAATATTTTCCTTGAAAGGGAGAAAAATATTTGTGTGGAATGGCATAGCCACATGGGACACATTGGGACAGACTAAGAATATTGGGGGATGGGGAATAAAACGACTCAACCTTTTTTGGAAGATTTTTGCAAGATACAAGAACCTTGCAAAAACAAAAACGAAAATAGTTTGGAATGGATACAACATGGACAAAGCATTGTAGAATTGGGTTACTATAGTGAAATAAGAGGATTGACGTTTGGTGTTGAAAATCATTGGTTCATTTGAATTTCCTGAAATTAGTGTAGATTTCAAAATAGAACTATGGGTATATACCCCCTCTACTACAAATTAAAAACTAGCAGAGAATCTAGGAAGGATGACAAAATACAAGAAATTTAGAGAGTAATGGAGAGGATTCCAAAATATAAGGTCTCTAACTGTAGTACTTTGTGTTGTGCGATTAGGAGGAACCAACATCAAAGGTGCATCAAAGACCCATGGGGTCATATTTCCCTCAATGTCATATGGGAAGATGTAGTGCTTCTCCTCCTTAATCCAAGTTTCCTTAGCAACGCTGTGTTATTTGATTATGGTTGTGTTATGCTCCTTGTAGAATTTCTCAGCAGCAACAAATTCTTTCATGGATCTGGTTTGAGGGCCACCCATTCTACCCCTTATCCCACTTAACATTGAGGATCACTTTCCATGAGATATGAAAAAGACGCCAAACAAGAGACACAAACTAGGATGGAATACCAACCCAAACCAAGATGGAACAAAACCTCTTAGAATCGATGTAGGGTTAAAACAGCAAGGACGAAACCTTGAACAATAATAAAACCAATGAAGCGGGTAAAGAATTTTGTGAAGAAAGAGCCCTGTGTATTTTTTTTTTGAAACCAACATTTTGGAGTACCAAATAATTGAGTTCATCGTAAGGTAAAGGATATAACAACACTGAAAACCACCAAAGATCTAAAATTCGAGGAGACTCCAAGAAAAAATTAAACCAAAATCATAACCAAAAATAAAGATTAAACCAACCGCCTAAGTCGAGGAGAGATTTAAAAAACTTATTGGACAATAGAAAGGAGTGCTCACTAACCTTATAAAAATGAGACGGGGTGAAATATAAAGAAGCACAATTCGGAATCATAATTGCAATCCAATCCATATTCGAAGTCTGGTAGTCCATCGTTAAGTCCATAATGGCATGAGAAAGGTTGAATGAACTCAATGCAATCTATCGAAGTTCATTGCAGTGGCGGTTAGCCGAGACAATAATAACCAAAACCAACAACATGCCAAAACTTGCAATTATATCCCATCACTTCAACGAAGAGCCTTGTGCAGGTTGGCAATGAGCTATTGTGACTTTGGATGAGATTGAATGTTGCGTGGCCCCAATCCTCGTCCCCACTACCCCATCTAGGAGATAATTTTATGATTAAAATGACCATAAAAAATATTATTTTTATCAAAACTTTTAAAATGGTATACGTTAAAAATGGAATTGATTTAAAAACCAATGACAATAATCTTTAACAAAGATTAATAATTATAAAAATAATTTATATATATTTATTAGAAAGAAATTTTTAAAAAATCATTAAATCTTGTTAACTCATATTTATAGGTTTTTAATAGCAAAATATATGTATTATATATAGAAGTTATAATTATAAAAAAAAATTATATATATTTATTAGAAAGAACTTTTAAAAAAATCATTAAATCTTGTTAACTCATATTTATAGGTTTTTAATAGCAAAATATATGTACTATATATGGAAGTTGTCTCTTTTGTGAAGGTTCTTTGTCTATACCATAATTAAGGAAAAGGTTATATCTTCTTATTTTTTGGTTTAATGTTTTGTATAAATTAAAAAGTGTTTGGATGGGGTGTTAATGGGTAATTAATATCGTATTTATGGCCATGTAACAACAACTTAACAAAACTGATGGATGGCATGGATAGGGTGGCAACCAGGCCTGGAATTTGATGTTCCACAGAACGTTTTTTTCATTTTTACCCGTATTTGACGGGTGTAAATTTTTTTAACACGTCAATGTTGACGTCCTCCGGAATTTTCGAACCGTCAAACTGACATCCAGTCGTATTAATCACACGTCAAAATCTATGGTAGTAGCCGAGTAGGTACTTGTAGTCTGAACTTTGAAGAGGCAGGAAATTAGCAATATCATTGTAGCCTGTAGGTTAAGCCTTAAGGCTTAAGCGGCCAGCGACGGCCCTGCCAACCTAGGACCAGCTGGTGGGCACTGCCGTGGCCCATGGGTACTTAGTAGTTAGTAGTAACCTAATACCAGCTAGTAGCTGCTACGAAATTCGATTCTCGAATCCAAAAAATATTTCAATTTGTAGGCTTGCAGCGTTAATTAATTTCTCACTGCCCGGCATTAATGGGAAATGGGAATTGGGAAGCCTTCGGAGGTTGAAGACTTGAAGGCTACAGTTAATTTCATATTTTATGGTGAGTTCAAACTTCAAAAGGCTTACTTACGTCCGATTCTCTGAAGTTTTTCATATTGGCAATGGCGAGTCGCGACTTGTTTCAGAAGCAGCAGGTCAATATGGAGTCTGGTGGGGAAATGGGGGCCTTCCTTCTGTTATTTCTATCCTGGGTATGTTTTTAAAGGGGATATAGGTGTGCGCAGCTTTGAAGGGGGTATGTTTTTATTTCATCCGTCCCCGACCCCCCCCTGTTTGCACCTTCCATCCAGTAGCAACAGAAGAGTCCATTCAATTATTGAACCCTTTAACTAAATCAATATGCTCGTAAGGTAACAAAAAAGTGAAGCAACAAAGGATCGCAATTGCAAAGGCTCAATTGGGTTTCACCTGTTCCAGGTTTGTTGCAGAGAGCTTGGTCTCAAATTCTTTTTTTTACGATTTTTTATGAAGATTTATATAGCTTGGTCTCATTGAAGAAAAATTCCTCTTGTCATTTGTGTTACTGAACAAACGAATGTTGGCTTCAAGGTTTTCACTTCATCTTATTTGGTTCACTTCTTTGCAATTTGCAATTTACGAAAATATCGTAATAAAAGACCTATGACCATGACCATGTTTTTTCCAGCAGGCCCACAATTAGTTCTTCAAAAATCATGGTATATGATTCCGTAGATTTGTTCTTTTCTCGCTACAGGTATAACTGAAGGCAGTTACGAAGGATATCGTTATAGATTTGTTGAGTCCCAAAAGGCTTGAATCCTTCTGCTTCCAAAGAAGTCTCGGTTAGGGTCCATTATCTACTTGAAGAGTGCGTTAGGCTTTCTAATCCCGTTGTGAATGTTAGTAAAACAATATCAAATGTAGCAGTCAAATGAGGAGGAATCCTTAAGCACTTTAGTGTGTTTTTTAAGAAGATATTGCATTGGAAGCTAATAGGTCACCACGATGCAACCAAAAATTGTCTAAAACACTAATTTAACTTCCACAAATGCTCTAAAATAACCTGAAAAAGGCCAAAAGCATTTTTCCACTGACAAAGACTAAAATTCCTTTGATACTTATGTGGCTAAAAAAATGTGTACAATCTAGGAGAGATCATAGACTAACACCCTCGCTTATAGGTTTCCTTGTTGCTGGTTGTACACATTTTTAGTGTAGTTGTAGGTTTTATCCTAGAAATTCTACTCATTTTATGGTATATGCCTCCAACGCTTTCATTATGGAACTGGGATGATTGGCTACATGATTTAACATGACTTTTGTTTTTTGCGTGTATTTTTTTTCTCTTATATTAAATATGTATGATATGCACCTTGTAGAAACTCTTGTGAATAGAAATAGGCACACAATCAACTAATAGATGAAGCAGAGATAGTAGAAACTTGCTACAAATATTGTCATTTTTAAGAATGCTTGTTGAACTCTTGGATTGTTCTATCCTAGCCTATTCTCCATATTCTCCAGATGATCTGACATGTTAACATGTTGTTTACTCTGGATTTCCTCACATCATCATTGGGAACTTCAGAAAGTCCTTTCAGACATCTCTCTTGAAATGTTCAAAGTTTAATTTATCGAAAATTTCCAAAGTCAAAATTGGTCTCAGAATCCGCTGAGAGTTAGACTAGACTAGGATCACAATCAACCAAATTCTTAGTTTATAAACCAGTTCACAAAAATACAAAATTGGAAAAAAATATATTCATGTACATCAATGTTGAACCAATTGAACCAACCAGTATGACCAGTTCCATACTGAACCATCCAGTTTGACTAGTCCTGTACTAAACCAGCCAGCTCGCTGGTGAAACTAGTCACCAAAGTTGTTCAAGGGTCGGTCTATCTTTTCTTAGGGTCAAACCAGCAGAACCACTCAGTTTCAGTACCGGTATGGCCAGTTTTTAAAACACTGATAGGGAATTAAAATACAGATCTTTTGGGTGATGGATCCTACGCTATAAAAATTCAAATGGATTGATCTAGTTTTCTAAAATTTTTATAATATTTCATAATGTAATTTATCATTCTTAATTAGTTTTGTATAAGTTATTTTTTTATATAGATTTTTTTTTGAAGCACACTTTTTTTTATGTGGTTTTGTTTGAGTTAATTTATTTGGTTTGGTCTATTTTTTGTATATAGGTGGTTAATGGTTAAAACTTACAATGTCTGGAAAAAGAAAAATCCAACTCACAATTGGAGACATGTATGGATGGAAAAAAGGACAAACTTCCAATATTGAAAATGATTCAAACACAAGCGAAGAAGTTTATAATACTCAATTGCAGCAACAATTTGATGAAATATTTGGAAGTTTATCTGATGAAGAAACAAATGAAGTTGAAGAAGAGGTTGATAATCACAAGAAAATGAAAGTGCAAACAAAAACAAAATTCGTATGGAATGGTTAGATAAGTTTGATTGGTTGAATTATGTGAGGTGGGATGATGAAATATATATGAAATGTAGCTACTGTGAGAATTATAGGATGACTGGACCATGGGGTCTAGGAAATGGTTGTACAAATTTACAACATGATTCTCTTGTTACTCATGAAAAATCACTAATACATAAAGATGCTAAGGCAAGATGGATTAGTGCATTAGAGAGAAATATGAAGCCAATTCCAAAGCATGTTAGACAAGTGGAAAATGCTAATAAGGAAAGAGTTATTTCTACCATGAAAGTATCATATTTTGTGTGCCAAGAAGATTTATCTTTATCAAAGTATGAAAAACTATGCAAAAACACCAGATATGCCAAAGTCTCAAGAGTACTCCTCATACACAAATAGAAAATATGCAAATTCTTTTATCTATTGCATGTCAAAACACCTTGAATAGGTTCAGATAAAAAATATGATGGATAGTCCTTTCTTCTCATTAATGGTTGATGAAAGTACTGATCGAAGCTTAGAGAAACATCTTGTTGTCTATGCTACATATTTAGATTCAAAAGGTCTTGGGCCACCCATTTCACAATTTATGAAGCTGAAAAATGTAATGGATGGAAAAGGGAAAACGATTTATGATAGCGTCAATCAATTAATAAATGATAGAAGCCTTCATTATAAAGATTTGATAGCTGTTTCTACAGACGGGGCTTCAGCAATGATTGGACATGAAAATGGTTTTGTTTCACATTTGAAAAAAGACACTCCAAACCTTATTACAGTTCATTGTGCAGCTCATCGTGAGTCCCTAGCAGCAGCAGATGCCTCTAAAAAAATACCAAAATTATTATATGTTGAAAAAATTGCAAACAAAGTATATTATTGGATTCAAAACTCACCAAAGAGAAGCAATGAACTTAATCATTTGCTTAATGTCATGCAAATTGATGTTCTTGATGTGCTACAAATACACACCGTGAGATGGTTATCAAGGGGAGAAGTTATTATAAGGCTTGTGAAGCTTATGCCAGCAATCTTAACATTGTGGAAAAATGAAAGAAAAACTTCATCATGGTATGATAAGACACGAATTTATTCCATTCAATTTTGTTTGCATATGCTAGCTGATGTGTTGGGTGAATTGAATAAGTTAAACAAGACTTTTCAAGCAGAAAATGTAGACATTACAACTATTGGGTTGGATCTTGAAGTAACTATAAGTACATTGTCAAGATGGTTTTTGAGAAAAGAAACATTTGCAGAAGCTACAACATACCTTTCAAAATTTCTTTGTGATTCACAATATGGATACATTGAAATTAAAGATGAAGGAGCACTCATAGATAGACATGAGTTGCAATATATCTCTATTCCAACTATGGATATTGATTATAATGATAGGAAGCAAACTATGAAACCTCATATAGAAGGCACACAAGAGACTTGTTAGCAACTCACAGAAGGCTATATTGAGTCTCTCATAGACTCTTTGAATAAAAGATTTCCAAATCTCCATCTTTTTAATGCGGCAAAATTGTTCAGTCCTTGTTATTATCCGGAAGAACGTCACAGTCGTGAGAAAAATTCAGAGCGTTGGCTTTCTAAACTATTTCAACATTTGCAACATACCATATCAAATGATGTGAGAAATGTATGTTTGTTTGATTTTAAAGCCTGCAAAAGAGAGCTGCACCCTTTTGTCGATTCATTAAATCTGGCTTGTGAGGGATTCTCAATGAAAGAAGCATGGAAGGTCTTTCGTAACACAAAACAGTGGCACACAAATTATCCTCATATAATGAAATTATGGCAAGCTGTACTCACTATTCCTGCAAGTACAGTGGATTGTGAAAGAGGATTTTCTAAGAAAAATATCATTAAGGACATTCGAAAAGCAAGGTTAGGATTGGATACACTAGATGCGATGATGAGAATATCTTTAAATGGACCTAAATTATCTATTGTTGATTGGAATGCAGTGTATGAAATATGGAGAGATACAAAGTCAAGAAGAGTTCTTGAGATTTGAGAGTTGGGAAGTCTTCCTAATCTTCTCAAGTGAGCTGTGTTTATTTTCAAACCAATTATATAACGTTTTTGGGCTGGATGCAGCAAGATATCTACTGATGATTTTTTGACTTTCCAATGAATCATAACTACACTTGCAATTTATGTGGGGGGGATGTACTGTACTGTGGTGTTTTCATGGTGATCTGGTCGTTATATCTAGAATGAACCTGAGATTTAAGGCTCTTGGGAAGTGAGGTGTGTAATTTATTTATATTGACAAAACAAAGGCTTAATTAAAATTCAGTTATGGTAAAAATATTCAGCAAGAAAGATCATGGGGCGGGGGAAGATAGAGCTGAAGAAGATAGAGAGCATAAGCAACATGCGAGTAAATGGACTCTGAGCCCTTGAAATATCCACGTTGAAACATTGGTGCGATGATATTTTTAAAATGAGACATTTATTTCCACTGGTGACCTTTAATCATATATACCATGAGCACAATATGCTAGCTGATAGCCTATCCAAATTGGCTCTGAATATGGAGGTGGGATCTGGACACTTCACTGAATCCTTGGATGGGAAGGTTATTGAAGAAGGCCAAATTTCTCTTTTTTGATGGCTGTATATATTATTTGATGGCTATTTATACTATTTGTAGCATTCTGATGTTCATGTATATTTTTTTTTCTTTATGTGGCTGATTTGGGAGACTATCAGCTAGCTGTGCTGTGATTGGATATATGTTTGCAGGTCATATAGACATTTCAGTATTCTGACCTGAACATTCAGGGATGATAAGAAAGTCTGTTATGTTTCAGACTTTGTTTTGGCTGGCAGTCTTTATTTTCCTCTTTATTTTGGCAGGCAGACTTAGCAGAAAATTGCTTTCTTTTGGTGAATGGGTGGCTGGAATGTTTATTCACCACCTGAAATATTGATGGTTTTTGTATAATATGTCTTTTTGATTCTTATGAATATCAAAGACTGATATTTTTTCCTCTGAAAAAAGAAACAGGCAAGTAACGTTCTCGAAGCGGCGGTCAGGGTTGCTGAAAAAGGCACAGGAGCTTTCTGTCTTATGCGATGCGGAGGTGGGCATCATCATGTTGCTGAAAAAGGAACAGGAGCTTTCTGTCTTATGCGATGCGGAGGTGGGCATCATCATTTTATCTAATACCGGAAGACTCTACGATTTCTCCAGCTCCAGGTTTTCCTCCATTAACTTGCCATCTACCAATATCTTGTTGTCATTTCGGTAGTTGTCTAGTCTATTTCATGGCTATTGATAAGTACATCGCTAGGTTATTTCGGTTAAGTGTCTTTCTGCTTCAACTAAATGGCTTGTAATGGTTTAGTTTCTATAATTCCATGCTTCTTTGTTTGTTTTTTCATTTGATGGTGCCCAAATTTATAAAGACGGGTGTAAATGTACCCGAAACGAATAGTTTCAGAAACCTTGCTTTAAACAAATATAGTCACAATAGGATTGACTTTCCCATTTCTATTTGAGTGTGAGCTTCATCATTTATGGTAACACATGGAAATTTCGTTGATTCATCTCTGTAACATTTCGAGTAAATCTTGTCTTGAAATCTTGAATGTATGAATGTATGAATGCCAGTCTGCTTTGAAAGGACGACGTTAAGGACTAGAGCCACTTTCATGCCCTAGTTTATCATAATCAAAGCTCATTGTTTTTTGTTTTAGTAAAGTGCTCATTTCTGTTTCAAGTTGTTGATAGGATTGGACGGCATCTAAGTTCATAAGAGTCCATCTGTGAAAAAAATTCTGCTTTTGTTCAGTTATAAGCATTTTGAAGGCATATGCAAAAATATTACAATAAGATATTTGTGTGTCCGTTGTAGTCGATCCCTATCTTTTATTATAGTGGGCAGAGAACATCGTTCCCTGTTATTTGAAAACTCGACATAAAACAGCAGCATCCTGTGGATTTTACATCAAATCACACTTAAGTATAACCTCAAAAAATATTTGATAAGCATAAAGAAATTTGAGAGGCACCAAATTGCCTAGGACGTAAAATGACAGTCACCAAAAACTCGAAAATGTCACCAAATTTTCAAATGAGAGGCACTGGAAATTTGAAATTCCAGGCCTGGTGGCAACAACGTCGGGTTCTGGGGACAATAAATAGCATTCCTTCTTGTGATCAATATAAGTGATATTTAGCAAATTGTCTAATTAAGGGATGATTTTTTCTTTATTTTTGGCTGGTTTTTACCTGTTTTTGGCTATGAATCTTCTCGGAATTTTCAAAACTTGCAAAAATATTGCTAGATCTTATAGAGTGTGGGTGGGTGTTTGGGATTTTCCTATCACCTGATTTCATTTATGTACTTAAATCGTCCAACAAACAACAAAAAAATACAATATTTTGTGAGTTAAATTCACTGGATTCCAGCTAAAAATCACCCTGAAAGTCAAAATCGTCCCTAGTTGGACAACTCTGATCTTTAGCAGGTTCATGATGATCCTGGTCATTCGCTCTAGGTCGCAAAGGTTCTTATTCAAATCTCTACGGTCATGCGTATTCATTCTGTTTAGGCTTTCTTGAGGTTTCAGACCTGAACTCCCTCTCGTCATGCTCCCTGTATTTCCTCGAGGCTGCGAACAGTTGCAGAGAGAGCTGCTTCTATGAGGGACACAATTATGGATAATGAGCGGTGTTGTGGTCCTAGTCAACAATGTTGTGGTCGTCTTGGCTGCTCGAGGGAGCATGCCAGCACTGGTTTTGCTAGCCACCTTGCTATTATGACCGACCGACACGCTTCTGGTAATTTGTAACGACATCAAAGATACCGAGGAGGACATGCAAGCAAGAATTTTGGAATTGAGGGAAAAATTTCAGGTTCTCATTAACTAGTACGCTGATATTGCAAAGCTTTTTCAACTCTCATTGCCTTTGCTCATCACCATAGGAGATGATGGGTGAATTCAGTACTATCATGACTCAAAATTTGCGTGTGAAGGGCGATTGGTGGAGGAGGAAAACTTAAGCAGTGACCACGGTCATGGTAAAAGAAGAATGCAAAGATGAAGATATGACATATTGACGGTTGAGGACAACATGGAATCCAACTCCACTGATGCTAAGTGCAAAAATCCTAGCACCAACAATGAAGCTAGCGAACCCATGACTGCAAAGCGTCAGGAAATCCATGAGTTTGATGATTAAGGTCTTTCTAATACATGTGTCTGGTTCTATTTTGTCTAACAGTTCAATGGTTGACATATTTATCCAAAGGAAATATGTAGGTTTATTAGTATGCTCTTTATCAGACTCTCTGCTTATGTTATATAACAAATACTGATAGTCCCCTGTCTATTTTGAAATTAGGTTGTTTTCTCTTTTTTAAGGACTGTTACTTAATAATAGGTTGTTTTCTCCTATGGAGAGGCGTACCTGGTTTTGTAAGTTTTTGTACAAGTTTGTGCTATAATGCAAATTCTAAATTACAAAAAAAAGTGGGCTATTTTAAAGTTAGTCTTAGTTGGAGTGGATATGTTTTCTCTTTTATAAGATAAGAAGACCTTAGGATAAGGGTTGAGGGTGGGAGCCACTAGTGGGGCTTTATGACTGATCAGAGGTAAGACCAAGTATGACTTGGGTGAGATTTCTACTCCCACATGCAAAGTTTATCATGCAGTAGTATGGGTTCTCATGATTAAGAGAAAAGAAAAAAAGGAAGACCCTCAGATAAGCTAGGCTAGGCCAGAGTAGGTTAAGCTAGGTAATGCTAGAGTAGGCTAGGATAAGCTAGGGTATAACAGGCTAGGCTAGAGTAGGCTAGGTTACACTAGGCTAGAGTATGCTAGAGTACAATACGCTAGAATATAGTAGGATAGGCTACAAAAGCCTAGGATAGATTTTGGTAGGCTAGAGTAGACTATAGTAGAGTAGGCTAGGATAGAGTAGTATATTCTAGAGTAGGCTAGGCTATTCTACAGTACATTAACCTAGGATAGAGTTAGGATAAAGTAGGATAGGGTAGGCTAGGTTAGACTAAACTATGCTAGATTAGGCCACAATAAGCTAGGTAGGAAAGAGTAGGTTGGGATAAGGTAGAGAAGGATAGAGTGGGGTAGGATAGCCTAGGCTAGTATATGATAGGCTAGGCTAGTGTAGAGTAGACTAGGATAGAGTAGGCTAGGCAGATAGGCTAGAGTAGGCTAGCATAGAGTAGTCTAGGCTAGGCTAGATTAGGTTAGGCTATCTTAGAGTAGGTTAAGCTAGGCTAGAGTAGGCTAGGCTAGGTTAGAGTAGTAGCCTAGAGTAAGCTAGGATAGATTAGGAAAGGGTACGATAGGATACGCTAGAGTAGGCTATCCTAGGCTAGAATATACTAGGATAACCTAGAGTAGCTTAGGTTAGGTTAGGCTATCATAGGCTATGTTAGGATAGGGTAGAGTAGGAAAAAATGAAGTATCTTAGGCTAGATTAGGCTATTCTATAGCTGGTTAGGCTAGGATGGAGCAAGTTAAGCTAGGATAGGGTAACCTAAGATAGAGTATGCTAGGGTAGGCTAGGTTAGACTACGCTAAGCTAGAGTACTCTAGGCTAGGATAGGGTAAAGTAGGCTATATTAAAGTAGGGTAGGTTTAGCTAGGCTAGAGTAGGCTAGGATAGAGTAGACTCGGGTACAGGTCAAGTTAAACTAGGCTAAGCTAGAGTAGGTTAGGCTTGGTTGGAGTAGGTTAGGCTAAGGTAAATCAGGCTAGGCTAGGATAGGGTAGAAAACACTAGGATAAGGTAGAGTAAAGTAGGCTAGAGTAGGCTAGTCTAGCATACGTTAGGCTAGGCTATAGTAGTTTAATCTAGGATAGAGTAAGCTAGGCTAGGAGATGCAAGGCTAGGATAAGCTAAGTTAGAGTAGGCTAGGCTACTCGAGGCTAGAGTAGGGTAGGATAAAGTAGGCTAGAGTAGAGTAGGTTAGGCTAGAGTAGACTAGACTAGATTTGGTTAGGCTAAGGTAGAGTAGGTTAAGCTAGAGTAGGGTAATCTAGGATAGAGTAGGCTAGGGTATCATAGGTTGGAATAGCCTAAGCTAGAGTAGGCTAGAGTGAGCTAGGCTAGTGTAGGATAGGGTATTCTAGGATAGTCTAGAGTAGGCTAGGTTAAGAAAAAGTAGGATAGGTTAGTCTAGTCTAGGTTAAGCTAGGATAGGCTAGAGTAGGCTATGATAGAGTAGGGTAGGCTAGAGTATAGTAGGTTAGGATAGGCTAGTGTATATTAAGGTAGGCTATAGTAGGCTTGAATAAAGTATTCTAGGATAGCCTACATTAGACTATGATAAGCTATATTAGGCTAGCTTACTATCGCTTAGCTTGACGTACTATATCCTAACCTTTATTAATAATTTCAAGAATCTTTGTGACATATAAGGAGTGGTCTCCGAGATCTTCATTATACCATTATATGCTGCAAATAATAATGATATGTGGCTAATTAATTTCATTATGGATGAAGTAATGTGCATCCACAATATACATCAAAATAAGCAAGGTGCATTGTAGAATGCATGTGGGGTCATAAGAGGGGTATCATGTCAATATACTAGGTAGATATATAAAGGAGTATAGAAATTCAAATGAAAAAATACATGAATGAAATATATAGTGAAAATAGTTTTTTTTTTCTTAATTTCGGAAGGCATATTGGGAGGGGGTTAAAAAAATGATTTTGGCAGGTATTTTCCAATATTTATTAAAATTAGGTGTATTGTTTCATACACCATGAACGAACATGATATGGCATGGTTTCACTAAGGAAGACCCCATGGGTCAATGAGCATCATCATTTCCTATGAAAATTAGTAACTTGTAATGATGGAAAATTGATTACCATCACTATTAATGCATATATGGTGATGGTTCATGAGCATCATTATTTCCCATGAATAAAATTAACTCATAGTGATGAGACTTCAATGACCATCATTAATCTTTTATATGTGGTCATGTTAGTGTTTGATAAAGGATCATCGCCATTTATATTACAAATAAATAAAAATTGTTGCAATGCTTGAGGGATAGTTGTCAGAGTATTATTAATGGTGACTATCACAGAAGTAAAAATTACCATTAATTTCTACAATAATGATGTGCAAAAAGTTAAATTTAAGATAGGGTAGGATACATTAAGATAGGTTAGGCCACAGTAGGATAGGTTAGGGTATAGTAGGATAGGTTAGGCTAGGCTAGTGTAGGCTAGAGCAAGATAGAGTAGGCTCGGCTAGTCTAGTATACAGTCCGGTATGATATGAAAGGATATACAACAATAAGATATGTTAAAGTAGAGTATTGTCTTCTAGAATACAGTAGTCTAGTGTGGACTAGGCTAGATTCACCACAACAAAAATTAAGTTTTGTGAGGAGAAAAAAATTTCACCATAACCTCATTGGTGATATTCAAAAGGCTCTCCATCACCAAAATTAGAATGTCAACAAAGGAAGCATAGACAATATGAAGGGAGATATGGAAATGGCCTATTTATACCACCAATAATCATTATTAGTGACGATCAATGATCATGGACAAATATTAGGAAGAATAGTAACATACATTTAATGACCCTCACTAGTGAGGCATATATGACGACAATGTTTGCCACCAAAAACTATGTCTCCAAAGGAAATGTAGCCAAAAGTAAAGGAGATATGGAGACAATGTGGGTCCATGACCATTAACCATTATTAGTGTTGGTTTGTGACCATTCCCTATCAATTATAGTGACATGTCCTTAGTGACCCTAACAATTGAAACATATATGATGATGATCAATTATTTTCATCATTTGCTATGAACGATAGTGACTTTTTAGTGACAAACATTTAATGACCTTCACTATTGATACATATATGGGGATGGTAAATGAGCATCATCATTTCCTATGAACATTAGTAACTTGTGATGATGGGAAATTAATGACCATCACCATTAACGCATATATGGGGATGATTCATTCCCATCATTATTTCCCATGAATAAGAGTAACTCATAGTGATGAGATGTTAATGAGGGATATTCGTCAGAGTATCATTAATGGCGACAATCACAAAAGTAAACATTACCATTAATTTCTACAATGGTGATGTGCACAAAATCAAATGTAGCTATTAAATTTTCCAATGGTGACATGCAAGAAAATAAATATTACCATGAATTTCCACAATCGTTATGTTATTTGACATGTGTTGTTACCCATTGATATTGATAGCAACACATTTCTATGTATCAAAGAAAAGAAAAAAAACCAATGAAAAAAACTAGAAAACAACAATAGAAATCATAAAATTGAAAAATTTAAGAGAACTCATTACCCATGGATAGATAAAGAAAGTGACTTGAGATAACAATGGTATTGTATCTATGGTATGAAAAACTTATAGAAAATACCAAGGCACAATAGGCCTTTGCCATGTTTTTATGTTATTTTCTCATGCAAGAGTTAAAAGGCATGTACAAAGGGCAATTTAATTCACTTCAACCCTTCTTCGCATTTGGAAAATTGTCATTTTCATGTTTGAAAAATATAATCGACTTAACAATTGGAACAAGACCATCGTAGAATTTTTAATTGGTTGTTATAAATATTTGGATGTGAATCATTTTGCTGGGTAGTTGGTTCTTAAATGTTTCCTGATTTGGTTTTTACTCTAATTGGTTTTCGTATATCTTTAATTGGATGGTTATTCAATTGCATATTCATATCGTGTTTATGTTTTAATTAAATATTTATCCTGGATATTTCTTTTTATGGGTATGGAACACCTAAACAGGATTGGTAAAATGTATGTTGATTAATTTTTAAATAGACTTAAAGTATGTATAGAAGCCTTTGGCTCATAAAGAATGTGTTTGGTTTACCTAGATATATATGATGATTTTGTTTGAAATCCATCTATGCAATATTTGATTATTTTAATTTAAATTTATTTCTAACATAGGTTTACTATCGGTATCAAGACTTATATTTATTTTTACAGAAATAAAGCTCATAAGGAAGCCTTACAGTTCTACTTAGTGTATCTTTGATTTTTGCTTGAAGTATGAATTTTATTTTTATATATGTACATGCATACGACCATTTTACAGGGCTTGATAAATATGAGATATCTTCCTTCCAATCCTTGTTTGCATAAAAAATCAACGGACTGGAAAAAAAAAAGCAAAGCACAGATTCATTTGAAGACGTCTTTTAAGAAATTGAATCGTCACATAGAGTCTTATCCATATCCATGGAATCATGGTTAAAATATTCAAAGATAAGTAAATAGAAACCATATCCATACATGTCTATAACTCAAATCCATTCATAAGTGGCTTTGAAGGAGCCTTACATAAATGTAACTCTAATTCATTCGTGGAGTTTTTTGAATGGATTAGATCCTATTGGAGACTTATTTTCCTTTCTCCATCAAGCTCTTCCTAGAAATATATGGATTAGACTTGAGATAAAGAGTGATGGATTAATAATGCTCAATGAATTTATAGAAAGGAATGCTTCTAATGTTTCAAGGAAATGATTTCGAAGGGATCGATTTCATTCATATCTAATAATTGTATGAGAGGGTTTTAAAGGGATCTATTCATATAATATATCTTCTTTCCAATGTTAGTTTGCATCAAAACATAACGAACGAGAAAGAAAAGGAAAATATCCAACATAAAAAAAACCCAAAGCCATACATAGGTGGAAAACACATTCATTTTAGGATATTTTTGAATGGATTGAATCATTACATAGAGCCTTCTCCATATCCATGGCATCATTGTTAAAATATTTAGAGAAGTAAAGAAAACCCATAGCCATACATGCCTTTGATTCAAATTCGTTCATAAAGGGATATGAAGGATCCATACATACATGTAACTCAAATTCATTCATGGAGGACTTTGAAGGGATTAAATACTACCAGAGACTCGTCTTCCTTGCTCCGTCAATCTCCTCCTGTCAATGGTGGTTTGCAATAAAATTGAGATGTGAGATAAAAAGGAAGCTATGAATGATATTTGAGATAAAAGTGATGGACTAATAATGCTGAAAGAATTTATAGGAATGAATGTTTCTAATGTTTCAAGGGAAATGTCTCAAAGGGCTCAATTACATTGATATGGAAGAATTGTCTTTGTTCCTTCTCTATATTTGCATCCAAGCAGAAGTCAGATAACATAAAATATTTGCAATCTGAATAGAACAGATCTAAGCATAAAATAATTGTAAGCAAATTGATAGAATGAAAGAAAATATATGCATGATATTTATTACAACAAGAGATTAAGATTTTTAAATGTACTAAGGATCAAAACTAGGGATTCCTAGAATAGTAGACAAAATAACAATAACATGTACTTTTGAGTTGTTCAACTAAGATTCTCTTGAAGTTGTTTTCTAAAAGAGGAAATCCAATCCAAACCAATATTTTCCATGACATGAGACATGCAAACAAAAACACTTTGTGTCTCATACCCTACTCTAGCTTAGTCTAGCGTAGCCTAAGCTCACCTAGACTAATCTAGCCTACTCTGTCCTATCTGATCCCATCCTACACTATCCTAGCATAGCGTACTTTATCATATCTTAGCCTAGCATAACCAATTATATGCTATCCTAGACTATCCTATCCTATCCTACTCTACCCTATCCTATCATACTATAGCCTAGCGTAGCCTATCCTACTCTATCCTAACATACCATACCCAACTCTAGCCTAGCCTACTCTAGTCTAGCTTACTCTAGCCTAGCCTGATCTACTATGGCTTACTCTATCTTATTCTACCCTAATCTATCCTAGCCTAGTATAGCCTATCGTGTCCTATTCTACCCTATCCTATCATAGCCTACTTTAGCCTACTATGGACTACTCTAGTGGAGCTTAGCCTAGCCTTACCTAGTCTACTCTATCCTATCCTATCCTATCCTATCATAACCTATCATGGCCTAACATATCCTAGTCTATCCTAGCCTACTCTACTGTATACTACTCTACTCTAGCCTAATCTACTCTTACCTAGCCTATCCTACTCTAGCCTACCCTATTCTAGCATATCCTAGCCTACTTTAGACTACTCTAGCATACTCTATCCTACTCTAGTATAGCCTACTATAGCCTATGATAGACTAGGCTATCCTAGCCTAACATCATCTAACCTACCCTATCCTAACCTAGTCTATTGTACCCTATCCTAGCTTGGCCAACTCTAACCTAGCCTAACCTAGCCTAGGATATACTAGCTTGTCCTAGACTAGCATACTCTACCCTAGCCTATACTAGCTTAAGCAAGTCTATCATAGACTACTCTAGCCTAGCCTACTCTATTGTACTCTACTCTAGAGTAGCCTACTCTAATATAGCTTACTCTAATATAGCTTAATCTATGCCAATCTACTATAACATAGACTACTCTACCATATCCTGGACTATTCTACCTTAACCTTTTTTGTCCTAGCCTACCCTACTTTATACTACTCTCGGCTACTATCACGTAGACTAGACTATCCTAACCTAGCATTGTCTAGCCTAACATATCCTAGGTTAAACTAACCTAGCCTACTCTAGCCTAGCCTACACTAGCCTAACCCATCCTACTTTATCATATCCTAACCTAGCCTACCCTAGAGTATTTTAGCCTAGCCTAGCCTACTCTACTCTATCCTAGCCTAACCTACTCTAGCTTATCCTATCCTACTCTAGCCTACTTTATCCTAGCCTAGCATAGTATACCTTACTCTATCCTACCCTACCCTAACATTCTCTATCCTTCCCTTGTCTAGCCTATCCTACTATAGCCTCACCTCTAGCCTAGCCTAATATAACATGTGACTAGTCGATCCCACCTAACTCTAGCCTACCTTACTCTAGCCTAGCATACTCTATTGTATCCTACTCCACTCTACACAAGCATTTCCTAATCTAACATAGCCTACTTTAGCCTAATTTAGTTTAGGCTATCTTATCCTACTCTATCCTAGCATATTCTATCAAATTCTAGCCTAACCTATCCTTCTTAAGCCTAAACTATGCTACATACACA
The DNA here is from genome assembly GCA_001517045.1 of Pseudotsuga menziesii. NCBI lineage: Eukaryota > Viridiplantae > Streptophyta > Pinopsida > Pinales > Pinaceae > Pseudotsuga > Pseudotsuga menziesii. The sequence goes on along the minus strand of LPNX010689208.1, from coordinate 193,526 downwards.
TCTCTAGGCTAGCCTACTCTAGCCTATACTCCTCTATTGTATTCTAGCCAATTGTTGCCCACTCTACCCTATCCTATCCTATCCTACTCTATCCTTAATTATGTCCATTTCATGAATTATTTTTTTTATTATTAATTATTGAAGTCAGAAAAGTTTGAAATTAAAACCTTATGTGCTGGTGCAACACTTTAGGGGAAAAAATTAATGAAATCCTTGATTTCTTAATATAAGATCTTAGAGCTTAATCTCGTCTAGTGCACCATATAGTTTTTTTGGGAAATGGTGATGGAAATCAAAAGTTATATAACAAACAATCGATGTATGTATTTTCAAAAACTAACGTGTGTCATTTAGAAAAATAATTATAAATAAATAAAACATAGTTTTGAAGGAAAAAATTACATATTTAGAATCGTCATTTCGTACTCTACAATATCATACATTTTCATAAAAAAATATTGTGTATGTCATATCAAAACACGCCATCTAATCTGAGCATATTGATAGAGTTCTAAAAGACAAGCAATAGCCCTGGTTGATTTGTCCTAGCCAATAGGTTTGGTATTCTAAATCTGCTTCCAAACCTAATGCCAAACCTTAATATCGTGAATTATTTAAATTTTAAAATAATGCATATGTGATATAACGCATATGCGATATGAATAAGTTGTATCGCATATGTGTTATATCGCATATGCGTTATAGATTATTCATATCGCATATGCATTATATCACATATGCGTTATATCACATATGCGTTATAAATAATTCATATCGCATATGCATTATATCACATATGCGATATTAACATGCTGTAACGTAGATGCGATATATAGAATTATGTTTAGAGCTAATTTATATGGCATGGCTTCTAGATTCACAATGTCACTAGCTGCTTTGAAGTTGTATGGGTGGTGGGTTCCCACTATAGATTATTTCATGGAAGTTATTTAATGTTGCGAGCATAATTGAACTAGGTAAATTCTAATGGCGCTATAGGTAAATTTTAACTAATTTGTTTTGTCCTAACGCATCATTGTTCACCACCCTCATCCTCATCATCATCACCACCCTCATCCTCATCATCATCATCATCACCCTCATCCTCATCTTCATCATCATCATCATAAAGTCATCATCCTCCTCGTCGTCGTCATCATCATCATTGTTCATCATCATCGTCATCACCATTACCCTCTTCAGCTTCATCATCGTCATCATCACCCTCACCCTCATCCTCATCATCATCATCATCACCCTCATCCTCATCATCATCGTCATGTTCATCATCGTCATGGTCATCATCATCATCATCATCATCATCATCATCATCATCATCATCACCCTCATCCTCCTCCTCCTCCTCCTCATCATCATCCTCATCCTCCTCCTCCTCCTTGTCATCATCACCCTCATCCTCATCAGCTTCATCATGATCATCATCATGATCATCATCATCATCGTCAACATCATCATCATCATCGTCAGCCTCATCATCATCATCATCATCATCACCCTCATCCTAATCATCATCATCATGGTCATCATCATCATCATCATCATCATCATGGTCATCATCATCATCATCACCATCACCCTCATGCTCATCACCATCATCATCATCCTCATTTTCATAATCATCATCAACCTCATCCTCATCAGCTTCATCATGGTCATCCTCATCATCATCATCATCATCGTCGTCATCATCCTCATCCTCATCAACCTCATCATCATCATCACCCTCATCATCATCATCACCGTCATCATCCTCATCCTCATCCTCATCATCATGGTCATCATCATCATCATCACCCTCATCATCATCATCACCCTCATCCTCATCATCATCATCATGGTCATCATCACCCTCATCCTCATCATGGTCATCGTCACCCTCATCCTAATCCTCATGATCATCCTCATCCTCATCCTCATCCCCATCATCATCATCATCACCCTCATCCTCATCAGCTTCATCATGGTCATCATCACCATCCTCCTCCTCCTCCTCATCACCCTCCTCCTCCTCCTCATCATCATACTCATCATCCTCCTCATCATCACCATCATCCTCATCATCATCTTCATCATCACCCTCATCCTCATCATCACCCTCATTAGCATCATTCATCACCCTCATCCTCACCACCATCATCATCTTCATCAATAGCCTCATCCTCATCATCATCATCATATTCATCATCCTCCTCCTCATCACCATCATCCTCATCATCATCTTCATCGTCACCCTCATCCTCCTCCTCCTCATCACCCTCATCCTCATCATCATCAACCTCATGAGATTTTTAATTTCATTGTTTTACAAGGTGATCCAATTATTAAATATTAGCTTATAATGTAATTTCATAGAGATATAAATAAATATAATAAAATTCCATGTAATAACAAAAACAAATTAATTTCAAAATGGATATAGGCATGACTATTATGAAATATATGATGCTCTTTGGAGTTATTATAAAATGTAAATATTGTATCAAAACAAATTAACTAATCTTTTTATGGATAATATATTCCAACTACAAACATTAATGATATTCATAGAAATAATATTGACAATTCCATAATAATTTCGTATCATATATAAGAAGGAAGTTTCTAAAATAAAATGTGTGTGTTCGCTCAATTAAGATTTAAAAATTAAATAATTTATAGTATACATAAAAGCAAAAACCTAAAAGAAAACATAATTGAGTATTGTAAAAACAACGTAAACCACATAAAAAATTCAAAATTCATATAAAATTAAGAGATTACTTAAATTTACTTTACATAGATATGCTAATTTCAATAGTTGAATAGAAATCTTTTTCCATTTTCATCAAATGCTCTTGCATTAGTATATTTATTGAATAGTATGGAACATGGCTATCTTTATTCAAAATATTATTATATGTTAATAAGTTTGTATTATTCATGTAATGAGAGAGGGGTACAATTGTCCTACATATGAATAGAAGTAAAGGTTTTAAGGTTATTTAATTTTAAATTATTGATTTGTTTATCTAATATAACTTTTAGAATAAAATATCTTTAATGTAGTTAATAAGAGATAAATTTATGCTATTAAGACATTGTGAGATTTTGTCTAATGTGAAGCTAATTTGTTTTGAAGGGATATGAGAATAAAGTGAAATATTTCTATCTTCACCTTCATGAATTAAAATAGAACAAAATGCCAAACAAGTTATAAAGAATTTTTCAAGGATATGCTAATAAAGTGAAATATTTTTATTTCCACCATTTTAAAATTAAACCATTTAATTATTAAATCATAGATTAAACTATATTAAAAATAAAACTTTATATATAAACTAAAAAAATCTCAATATCTTATTCACTTAAATGTGAGATATTGAATCCTATAAAATAAATAAAAACCTTAAAAAAATACAAATATTGAATAAAGTAAATTGAAAAAGCACTGAAAAAGCATACAATCTTTGAAGTATGATACTCAAATCTTGAATAATGTAAATCTTGAAAAAAGGAAAACCTATCCGTTGAAGGGAGATGCAGAAATAAATATGGTTATCCTCCTCTTTTATGTTGGATCTGTTATGTTGCCTCTCTTTTGTTTTGCGTCGTATCATATCCTCCTAGATCACATCAAAGCCGCGGACATAGGAATAGCCATGGTGGAATAGATTGTATGCCATTATTTTCTGCATAGAAACATGAAGGTCCTCGAGTTTGGCTTCTTTTGGGTATGCTGTCGTGACCGAGAACTTGATCCTCTTTCCTGATCCTCTGCCATGAATTTCTCCGCAAAGCGATCTTTAACCTGGACGTCGAACGGCCAACCTGCAGAAGGCCTTCATGGGGGGTGGCCTTCATGATGCCAAACGACCAACCTGGAGAAGGCCTTGATGACGCTTGTGCTTTCGGCGGGGCAATCGATTTGCAGGACGTGTTGTTGCGGTTCACGTTCAACAATGTTTACCTGGTGGCTCGTTGTTCTGATGGAAAGATAATCTTTGAAACCCTTTCCTTGAAAGATTTGAAACATTCCTTTTTTGTAAATTCACTCAGCATTAGTAATCTCATCCATGGCCTCCTTTTTCTCTCTCTACAAACTGCCATTGACAGGAAGAGCTCGACGGAGGAGGGAAAACGAGTATCCCTTCAAAACCCTCTACGAACCGAATTGAGTTATACAGGTATGTATGAATCTGTGGTCCTGTCGTGGTTCTTTTGCCTCATCCTTCGCCACTGGCTCATCGGGGAACGGATTCCCGTGGATATCCCGTCGATCTTGAACGAGAGCCGACAATTCAGTGAATTTTAGTCTGCAAGAACGAGTTTGAGTTACAGGTTGTGTTACCTTCTCTCTGAATATTTTAACCATGATTGCATGGCTATGAAAAAGGCCCCAGCTGGTCTCATGTCACGGAAAAGCCTGGTTTCGATTGGATCGTCTCCTGTAGCAAACAACTTCAAGAGAAGGGCTGTTGAACAACTCAAAGCTACATATTATTGTTGTTTTCTCCACTCTTCTAGGAAACCCTATTTTCATTCTGAGTACATTCACTAGTCTGAATCTCTTCCTTGTTATCTAAAATCTCACCTATATATTTTCTTTGATTCTATCAATTTGACTGCAAGTATTTTATGTTTGGCTCTGTTATGTTCAGATTGCAAATATTTTATGTTGCCTAGGTAACGATTCAAGCCATTAAAACAAGTGATGGAACAGATTTGAGTTGCAAGTATGTTTGGCTTTGGCTTTTTTCCACTCAATATGTTGGGGATTTTTATTATTTTTCTGCTACAAGTATATGTTCTCAAAATTTTAACTGTGATGCCATGGCTAGAGAATTTGAGCTACAGGTATATATGAGAGAATTTGAGCCACAGGTATATATGATAATTTGAGCCACCCAATACTTTGGGGAGTGTTTTTTGTTTTTTGGTAGTCAATTTGGTCCTCAATTTCTAGTTTTATTTTTTTTAGTCGTCAATATTTTTGGGGTTTTTATTTTTTGGGGTTTATAAGCTACTTTTTAAGAGCTAACGGGGAAAGCCCAAATAGTAAACGACTAGTCGAGATAGACCCATGTTTGAAAGAGAAACACGATCTGAGACATTTAGGCTAATTCATTCCTCCATCCCGGGTGATTTACATTTAGGCTAATTCATTCCTCCATTTTGGGTGATTTTTCTTTTTTAATTTGGAAGGTGATTTTTATTTTTTAATTTGGAAGGATTTTTTTTCTTTTTAATATAGATATTATGAATAGTTTATCTTTTTGGGGGTGTTTACCCAATTTTTTTTAGATTTTATGAATAATTTAACAGGGTTTCTTACATCATTTAGCGTTTTCTTATTCTCCCATGTGTTATCAAACTCATTAGACATATTTATGTTTTTTAAACAAACAACCAGTGATTTTTATTGTTTACTCTTATGAAACTGAAATGTTTTTATATAAAAGTTTTAATAAATTTATATTTGGTAATAAACTATTGAATAATAAAAATCTGTTTTTGTGGTAGTAAGTATTTTAGTTTCTCCTTCATTTTTATATAGAATTTAATTATTACTTTTTTCCAGGAATCAAAGATTTATTAGTGTCATTTTTTTAGATAATTTCATTTTTATATAAAATTTAGTTATTATATTTTTTGAGGAATTAAAAAATTATTAATTTGACTTTTTTAATATAAAAATTTATTAGATTTTTTAGTGGTAGTAAGTAATTCAGTTTCTCCTTCATTTTTATATAAAATTTAGTTATTACTTTTTTCCAGGAATCAAAGCTTTATTAATTTATTTTCTTAGAATATTTCATTTTTATATAATATTTACTTATTACTTTTTTTTAGGAATAAAAAAAATATTAGTTTTACTTTATTAATATAAAAGTTTATTAGTTTTATTTTACTAATATGAAAGATTTATTATAATTAACGGCTCAATAAAAATCTATATGTTAAAAGTACCAAGAAATTTAGTATCAATTTTAACACATTTTTATATAACATTTAGTTTTATTTATTAGAATCTAAGGTTTATTATTTTTATTTTTATTATTTTTATTTATCAAAGATTTATTAGTTTTATTTTATTAGAATCCAAGGTTTAGTACTTATTATTTATTATTTATTTTTATTTGTGTGTAGTTTCTTTTTATTAATTAATTAAATAAATAGAAAATTCCATATGACTATTTTATATACATTAAAAAAACATTTATTATATAATAATTATTTATAAATAAAATTAAATAGTAAGATATATATTATATTTTAAATTGAATATCTTTATATAAAAACTATTTATAAAATTTATTTTCTATTTTTTTAATGATTTTTTTTATGAATTTACAATTTATGTTATTTATTTTTTATGGTTTTTTCTTATTTTTAGAGTACAATGTACATTTAGCAAATTTCTCTATTATGTGGTTGTTGTAATCACTTGTAACATTTTGTTTGTTTTATTAAAACCATTGTAATTTTTATTTCAAATGGAATAATGGATATGTGGTTTGGTATTTGATATTAAAAAATTCATTTTCATTAAGTTAGACATTGTATTGTTACAATTGATGTGTTAAAAAATAGAATTATGGTTAGGATTTTTCCTTAGGTTAAGCTAGGATAGAATAATATGAGCTAGGATAGATTAGGTTAGAGTAGGAAAATGAAGGTAGTTTTCTTAAGGAAAGCTAGGGTAAGGTAATGTGTTAAAGGTTAGGTTAAATTAGGCTAGAGTAAGTTAGCTTAGGCTAGGTTAGGTTAGGCTAGCTTAGCTTATACTAGGTTAGCGTAGAATAAGCTAGAGTGGTAGAGTAGGTTAGAGTAGAGTAGAGTACAATATGCTAGAGTAGGCTAGGCTAGAGTAGGTTGGTCGTAAGTAGGTTAGGATATGCTAGAGGAGGTTAAGCTAGGTGAGAGTAAGCAAGGGTAGAGTAGGATATGGTAGGCTAGGTTAGACTAATCTAGGCTAGAGTAGGCTTGGCTAGGCTAGGCTAAGCTAGAGTAAACTAGGCAAGGCTAGGATAGAGTGGGATAGGATAGGAAAGGGTAGGCCACAATAGAGTAGGCGAGAGTAGGCTCGGATAAAATAAGATAGGCTATATTAGGCCAAGATAGACTAGAGTAGACTAGGTTAATCTAGAGGACAGTATGATAGAGAAGTCTAGACTAGAGTAGGCTAGGCTAGCCTAGAGCGGAGTAGGCTAAGTGAGGCTATAATGTGCTTGGATAAACTAGATTAGGGTAGAGTATGCTAGGTGAGGCTCGACTAGAGTAGGCTTGGGTAAAATAGGCTAGAGTATGCTAGACTAGAGTAGGCTAGGCTAGGCTAGCCTAGAGTGGAGTAGGCTAAGTTAGGCTAGAATATGCTTGGATAGACTAGAGTAGGGTAGAGTATGCTAGATGAGGCTCGACTAGAGTAGGCTAGGCTAAAATAGGCTAGAGTATGCTAGAAAAGACTAGGGTAACCTAGAGTAGGGTAGAGTAGAATAAGATAGGTAGGATAGGTTATGCTAGAGTAGGATAGGCTAAGGTAGGGTAGGCTTCTCTATTCTAGGCTAGAGTATGCTAGAGTAGACTAGGCTAGGATAGAGTCTGTTAGATTATGCTAGGATACAACAGGTTAGGCTAGAGTAGGATAGGATAAGCTAGGGTAGGATTCTCTATTCTAGGCTAGAGTATGGTAGAGTAGGCTAGCCTAGGATATAGTAGGTTATATTATTCTAGGGTACAATAGGTTAGGCTAGAGTAGGCTATGCTAGAGTAGGATGGTCTAGAGCAGGTTAATATAGGCTAGTCTAGAGTAGATTAAGCTAGGCTAGGCCAGAGTAGGTTAAGCTAGGTAATGCTAGAGTAGGCTAGGATAAGCTAGGGTATAACACGCTAGGCTAGAGTAGGCTAGGTTACACTAGGCTAGAGTATGCTAGAGTACAATATGCTAGAATATAGCAGGATAGGATACAAAAGTCTAGGATAGATTTTGGTAGGCTAGAGTAGACTATAGTAGAGTAGGCTAGGATAGATTTTGGTAGGCTAGAGTAGACTATAGTAGAGTAGGCTAGGATAGAGTAGTATATTCTAGAGTAGGCTAGGCTATTTTACAGTACATTAAGCTAGGATAGAGTTAGGATAAAGTAGGATAGGGTAGGCTAGGTTAGACTAAACTATGCTATATTAGGCTACGATAAGCTAGGTAGGAAAGAGTAGGTTGGGATAAGGTAGAGAAGGATAGAGTGGGGTAGGATAGGCTAGGATAGTATATGATAGGCTAGGCTAGTGTAGAGTAGGCTAGGCTAGAGTAGGCTAGGCATATAGGCTAGAGTAGGATAAAGTAGAGTACGATAGAGTAGGCTAGCATAGAGTAGTCTAGGCTAGGATAGATTAGGTTAGGCTATCTTAGAGTAGGTTAAGCTAGGCTAGAGTAGGCTAGGCTAGGTTAGAGTAGTAGCCTAGATTAAGTTAGGATAGAGTAGGAAAGGGTACAATAGGATACGCTAGAGTAGGCTAGCCTAGGCTAGAATATACTAGGATAACCTAGAGTAGCTTAGGTTAGGTTAGGCTATTGTAGGCTATGTTAGGATAGGGTAGAGTAGGAAAAAATAAAGTATCTTAGGCTAGAGTAGGCTATTCTATAGCTGGTTAGGCTAGGATGGAGCAAGTTAAGCTAGGATAGGGTAACCTAGGATAGAGTATTCTAGGGTAGGCTAGGTTATACTACGCTAGGCTAGAGTACTCTAGGCTAGGATAGGGTAAAGTAGGCTATATTAAAGTAGGGTAGGATAGAGTTGAGTAGGTTTATCTAGGCTAGAGTAGGCTAGGATAGAGTAGACTCGGGTAGGAAAAGTTAAACTAGGCTAAGCTAGATTAGGTTAGGCTTGGTTGGAGTAGGTTAGGCTAAGGTAGATTAGGCTAGTCTAGGATAGGGCGGAGAATTCTAGGATAAGGTAGAGTAAATTAGGCTAGATTAGGCTAGTCTAGCATAGGTTAGGATAGGCTATAGTAGTTTAATATAGGATAGAGTAAGCTAGGCTAGGAGATGCAAGGTTAGGATAAGCTAAGTTAGAGTAGGCTAGGCTACTCGAGGCCACAGTAGGGTAGGATAAAGTAGGATAGAGTAGAATAGGTTAGGCTAGAGTAGACTAGACTAGATTTGGTTAGGCTAAGGTAGAGTAGGTTAAGCTAGAGTAGGGTAATCTACGATAGAGTAGGCTAGGGTATCATAGGTTGGAATAGCCTAAGCTAGAGTAGGCTAGAGTGAGCTAGGCTAGTGTAGGATAGGGTATTCTAGGATAGTCTAGAGTAGGCTAGGTTAAGAAGGAGTAGGATAGGTTAGTCTAGTCTAGGTTAAGCTACGCTAGGCTAGAGTAGGCTATGATAGAGTAGGGTAGGGTATAGTACAGTAGGTTAGGATAGGCTAGTGTATATTAAGGTAGGCTAGAGTAGGCTTGAATAAAGTATTCTAGGATAGCTTACATTAGACTAGGATAAGCTATATTAGGCTAGCTTACTATGGCTTAGCTTGACGTACTATATCCTAACCTTTATTAATAATTTCAAGAAGGTTTGTGACATATAAGGAGTGGTCTCCCAGATCTTCATTATACCATTATATGCCACAAATAATAATGATATGTGGCTAATTAATTTCATTATGGCTGAAGTAATGTGCATCCACAATATACATCGAAATAAGCAAGGTGCATTGTAGAATGCATGTAGGGTCATAAGAGGGGTATCATGTCAATATACTAGGTAGATATATAAAGGAGTATAGAAATTCAAATGAAAAAATACATGAATAAAATATATAGTGAAAATAAATTATTTTTTTTAAATTTGGGAAGGCATATTGGGAGGGGGTTAAACAAATGATTTTGACAGGTATTTTCCAATATTTATTGAAATTAGGGGTATTGTTTCATACACCATGAACGAACATGATATGGCATGGTTTCACTAAGGAAGACCCCATGGGTGAATGAGCATCATCATTTCCTATGAAAATTAGTAACTTGTAATGATGGAAAATTGATTACCATCACTATTAATGCATATATGAGGATGATTCATGAACATCATTATTTCCCATGAATAAAAGTAACTCATAGTGATCAGACTTCAATGACCATCATTACTCTTTTATATTTGGTCATGTTAGTGTTTGATAAAGGATCATTGCCATTTATATTAAAAATAAATAAAAAAATTTGCAATGCTTGAGGGATAGTTGTCACAGTATCATTAATGGTGACTCTCATAGAAGTAAACATTACCATTAATTTCTACAATAATGATGTGCAAACATTTAAATTTAAGATAGGGTAGGATACATTAAGATAGGTTAGGGCATAGTAGGATAGGTTAGGGTATAGTAGGATAGGCTAGGCTAGTCTAGTGTAGGCTAGAGCAAGATAGAGTAGGCTCGACTAGTCTAGGATATAGGCCGGTATGATATGAAAGGATATACAACAATAAGATAGGTTAAAGTAGAGTATTGTCTTCTAGAATACAGTAGTCTAGTGTGGACTAGGCTAGATTCACCACAACAAAAATTAACTTTTGTGAGGAGAAAAAAATTTCACCATAACCTCATTGGTGATATTCAAAAGGCTCTCCATCACCAAAATTAGAATGTCACCAAAGGAAGCATAGCCAATATGAAGGGAGATATGGAAATGGCCTAGTTATACCACCAATAATCATTATTAGTGACGATCAATGATCATGGACAAATATTAGGAACAATCGTAACATACCTTTAATGACCCTCACTAGTGATGCATATATGACGATAATGTTTGCCACCAAAAACTATGTCTCCAAAGGAAATGTAGCCAATAGTTAAGGAAACATGGAGACAATGTGGGTACATGACCACTAACCATTATTAGTGTTGGTTTGTGACCATTCCCTATCAATAATAATGACATGTCCTTAGTGACCCTAACAATTGAAATATATATGATGATGATCAATTATTTTCATCATTTGCTATGAACGATAGTGACTTTTTAGTGACAAACATTTAATGACCCTCACTATTGATACATATATGGGGATGGTAATGAGCATCATCATTTCCTATGAACATTAGTAACTTGTGATGATGGGAAATTAATGACCATCACCATTAACGCAAATATGGGGATGATTCATTCCCATCATTATTTCCCATGAATAAGAGTAACTCATAGGGATGATACGTTAATGAGGGATAGTCATTAGAGTATCATTAATGGTGAAAATCACAAAAGTAAACATTACCATTAATTTCTACAATGGTGATGTGCACAAAATCAAATGTAGCTATTAGATTTTCCAATGGTGACATGCAAGAAAATAAATATTACCATGAATTTCCACAATGGTTATGTTATTTGACATGTGTTGTTACCCATTGATATTGATAGCAACACATTTCTATGTATCAAAGAAAAGAAAAAAAACCAATGAAAAAAACTAGAAAACAACAATAGAAATCATAAAATTGAAAAATTGAAGAGAACTCATTACCCATGGATAGATAAAGAAAGTGACTTGACATAACAATGGTATTGTATCTATGGTATCAAAAACTTATAGAAAATACCAAGGCACAATAGGCCTTTGCCATGTTTTTATGTTATTTTCTCATGCAAGAGTTAAAAGGCATGTACAAAGGGAAATTTAATTCACTTCAACCCTTCTTTGCATTTGGAAAATTGTCATTTTCATGTTTGAAAAATATAATCGACTTAACAATTGGCACAAGACCATCGTGGAATTTTTAATTGGCTCAATACCATCATAGTTTTTAATATAGTTGGTTCTTAAATGCTTCTTGATTTGGTTTTTACTCTAATTGGTTTCCGTATATCTTTAATTGAATGGTTCTTCAATTGCATCTTCATATCATGGTTATGTTTTAATTAAATATTTATCCTATATATTTCTATTTATGGGTATGGAACACCTAAACATGGATTGGTAAAATGTATGATGATTAATTTTTAAACAGACTTAAAGTATGTATAGAAGCATTTGGCTCAAAAATAATGTGTTTGGTTTACCTAGATATATATGATGATTTTGCTTGGAATCCATGTACGTAATATTTGATTATTTTAATTTAAATTTATTTCTAACATAGGTTTACTATCGGTATCAAGAATTATATTTATTTTTATAGAAATAAAGCTCATAAGGAAGCCTTTTAGTTCTACTTAGTGTATCTGTGATTTTTGCTTGAAGTATGATTTTTTTTTTAATATATGTACATGCATATGATCATTTTACAGGGCTTGATAAATATGAGATATCTTCCTTCCAATCCCTATTTGCATAAAAAAATAACGAACTAGAAAAAAAAGAAAAGCACAGATTCATTTGAAGACGTCTTTTAAGAACTTGAATCATCACATAGAGTCTTATCCATATCCATGAAATCATGGTTAAAATATTCAAAGAGAAGCAAATAGAAACCATATCCATACATGTATGTAACTCAAATCCATTCAGAAGTGGATTTGAAGGAGCCTTATAGAAATGTAACTGTAATTCATTCGTGGAGTTTTTTGAATGGATTAGATCCTATTGGAGACTTGTTTTCCTTTCTCCATCAAGCTCTTCCTAGAAAGATACGGATTAGACTTGAGATAAAGAGTGATGGATTAATAATTCTCAATGAATTTACATAAAGGAATGTTTCTAATGCTTCAAGGAAATGATTTCAAAGGGATCGATTTCATTCATATCGAATAATTGTATGAGAGGGTTTTAAAGGGATTGATTCATATAAGATATCTTCTTTCCAATGTCAGTTTGCATCAAAACATAACGAATGAGAAATAAAAGGAAAATATCCCATATAAAAAAAAACCCAAATCCATACATAGGTGGAAAACAAATTCATTTGAGGATGTTTTTGAATGGATTGAATCATTACATAGATCCTTCTCCATAGCCATGTCATCATTGTTAAAATATTCAGAGAAGTAAAGAAAACCCATAGCCATACATGCCTTTGAGTCAAATTCGTTCATGAAGGGATTTGAAGGATCCATACATACATGTAACTCAAATTAATTCATGGAGGACTTTTAAGGGCTTAAATACTATCAGATACTCGTCTTCCTTGCTCTGTCAAGCTCCTCCTATCAATGGTGGTTTGCAATAAAATTGAGATGTGAGATAAAAAGGAAGCTATGAATGATATTTGAGATAAAAGTGATGGATTAATAATGCTGGAAGAATTTATAGAAATGAATGCTTCTAATGTTTCAAGGGAAAGGTCTCAAAGGGCTCAATTACATTGATATTGAAGAATTTTCTTTGTTCCTTCTCTATATTTTCATCCAAACAGAACTCAGATAACATAAAATAATTGCAATCTGAATAGAACAGATCTAAACATAAAATAATTGTAAGCAAATTGATAGAATGAAAGAAAATATATGCATGATATTTTATACAACAAGCGATTGAGATTTTTGAATGTACTAAGGATCAAAACTAGGGATTCCTAGAATAGTAGACAAAATAACAATAACATGTACTTTTGAGTTGTTCAACTGAGCATCTCTTGATGTTGTTTTCTACAAGAGGCAATCCAATCCAAACCAATCTTTTCCATGACATGAGACATGCAAACACAAACTCTTTGTGTCTCATACCCTACTCTAGCCTAGCCTAGCCTAGCCTAAGCTCACCTAGACTAATCTAGCCTACTCTCTCCTATCTGATCCCATCCTACACTATCCTAGCATAGCGTACTTTATCATATCTTAGCCTAGCATAACCAATTCTATGCTATCCTAGAATATCCTATCGTATCCTACTCTACCCTATCCTTTCATACTGTAGCCTATCCTACTCTAGCCTAACATACCGTACCCTACTCTAGTCTACCTTACTCTAGCCTAGCCTGATCTACTATGGCTTACTCTATCTTATTCTACCCTAATCTATCCTAGCCTAGTATAGCTTATCCTGTCCTATTCTACCCTATCCTATCATAGCCTACTTTATCCTACTATGGACTACTCTAATGGAGATTAGCCTAGCCTTACCTAGTCTACTCTATCCTATCCTATCCTATCCTATCATAACCTATCATGGCCTAAAAATCCTAGTCTATCCTAGCCTACTCTACTGTATACTACTCTACTCTAGCCTAATCTACTCTTACCTAGCCTATCCTACTCTAGCCTAGCCTATTCTGGCATATCCTAGCCTACTTTAGACTACTCTAGCATACTCTAACCTACTCTAGTATAGCCTACTATAGCCTATTATAGACTAGGCTATCCTATCCTAACATCATCTAACCTACCCTATCCTAGCCTAGTCTATTGTATCCTATCCTAGCTTGGCCAACTCTAACCTAGCCTAACCTAGCCTAGGATATACTAGCTTGTCCTAGACTAGCATACTCTACCCTAGCCTATCCTAGCTTAAGCAAGTTTATCCTAGACTACTCTAGCCTAGATTACTCTAGCCTACTCTATTGTACTCTACTCTAGAGTAGCCTACTCTAATATAGCTTACTCTATCCCAATCTACGATAGCATAGACTACTCTACCATATCTTGGACTATTCTACCTTAGCCTTTTTTGTCCTAGCCTACCCTACTTTATACTACTCTCGGCTACTATCACGTAGACTAGACTAGCCTAACCTAGCATTGTCTAGCCTAACATATCCTAGGTTAAACTAACCTAGCCTACTCTAGCCTAGCCTACACTAGCCTAACCCATCCTACTTTATCATATCCTAACCTAGCCTTCCCTAGTGTATTTTAGCCTAGCCTATCCTACTCTACTCTATCCTAGCCTAAGCTAATCTAGCTTATCCTATCCTACTCTAGCCTACTTTGTCCTAGCCTAGCATAGTATACCTTACTCTATCCTACCCTACCCTACCCTAACATTCTCTAGCCTTTGCTTGTCTAGCCTATCTTAATCTAGCCTCGCCTCTAGCCTAGCCTAATATAACATGTGACTAGTCGATCCTACCCAACTCTAGCCTACCCTACTCTAGCGTAGCATACTCTACTGTATCCTACTCCACTCTACACAAGCATTTCCTAATCTAACGTAGCCTACTTTAGCCTAATGTAGTCTAGGCTATCTTATCCTACTCTAGCCTAGCATATTCTATCAAATTCTAGCCTAACCTATCCTTCTTAATCCTAAACTATTCTACATACACATCTCTAGGCTAGCCTACTCTAGCTTATACTACTCTATTGTATTCTAGCTGATTGTTTCCTACTCTACCCTATCCTAGCCTATCCTACACTAGCCTAGCCTATTCCAGCATAGCCTAACCTACTTTATCCTACTCTTGCCTACTCTAGCCTAGCATAGCTTATCCTAGCCTATATGAAGTAGTGCACCCTAATGTATCCTACTCTAATGAAGCTAATATTCCCTTAGCGTACTCTAGCCTAGCCTACCTTAGCCTATATATCCAAGTCTATCACCATACCTTAACCTATCCTAATTAACTTAACCCACCCTACCTTGGTGTTGAGTCTAACCTAGTTTACACAATCTACTTGAACTTAATCTACATATATATTCATCTAACCTAATCTAGTAAGGCTAGCAAACCTTATCCTAGTCTAACCTTAAGATAATATCCTTAAGCAATGTTATGTTTAGATGAATAAGTTTAAACATAGATCTTAACCATAATCCTAACTGTAAACAAATCGGTTACAATATAACAATACGATATATATAATTTCATGAAAATCAATTTTTTATTTCCAAATACCAAAGAGCTCATCCATTATGCCATTTTAAATCAAATTACATAATTTTACTAAAGTAAAGCCCACATAGAAAATAACTAGCAATAATAGTAAATTTATAAATAAAAGATAGAAAATAAATTGTATAGTCAGTTTTTATTTACAAATATTCAAGTTAGAATATAATATATTTATATAACTATTTATCCTAGAATAAATGTTTTTTTTTAATGTACCATATACAAATTTCCCTTTTATTTAATTAATTCAAAGCAAAAGTAATAAAACTTACTTACTATTAATTAAAATAAAATTAATAAATATTTCATTTGACATATAGGATTAGAAAAATAATAACAAAATTCAAATATGTGAAAGATGCGTTAAATAAGTTAAATATTAAACAAAGATGGCCGAGTTATAAATTAATGAGATATACGAGATAACTCGTGTTAACTATTAGGCTAGGCTACTATTTATGAAAATCTAAATGTAATTAACATGGCAAATACCAGGAGATATTGCAGAAGCGGTAGAATCACAACTGGAGCTCAAGCTCATTCGTGGAGGGTTCTGAAGGGATTGAATCATTACGTAGAACCCTTTCCATAGCGATGTCATTACAATTATAATATTGCGAGAAAAGTAGGAAAAGCCACTACCATACATAGTTGTAGTTCAAATTCTTTAACCATGGCATCATGGTTAAAATTTTGAGAGGAAGGTGAACCTAGAAAAATAAATACATGTATCAAAGCATCTTAAAGGGCTTAATTTGTATGAAGTATCTGCCTACCAATCCCAGTTTGCATCAAAACTTAATGGACTAGAAAAAATAACAAAAATATTCCCCACAAAAATATGTGCAGCACAGATTCATTTGACGACGTCTTTTAAGGGTTTGAATCATTACATAGAGCCTTCTCCATAGCCATGGAATCATGGTTAAAATATTTAGAGAGAAGTAAATAGAACCCAGGACCATCCGTTCCTGTAACTAAAATTCATTCATGAAGGGATTTGAAAGAGCCATGCACACCTGTAACTCAAATTCCTTCATGGAGGGTTTTGAAGGGCTTAATTCCTATCGGAGACTCGTCTTCCTTGCTCCATCAAGCTCTTTCTGCGAGTCGTAGTTTGCAATAAAATTGATACGTGAGATAAAAAGGAAGTTATGGATGAAATTTTAGCTATTAATAATGTTGAAAGAATTTACAGAAATCAATGTTTCTAATGTTTCAAGAAAAGGGTTTCAAACTGCTCGATTTCATCCATATGGAAGAATTGTCTTCATTGCTTCTCTATATTTGCATCCGAACAGAACAGAGCCAACAGCAAATATTTGGGACCCGAACAGAACAGAACGAAACATAAAATACTTGCAAAAGAAAATATATGAGTGATATTTTAGATAACAAGATATTAAGATTGTTAAATGTACTGATGATGAAAACTAGGGTTTCCTAGCAAGGTAGAGAACATAACAATAACATGTACCCTTGAGTTGTTCAACTCACCTTCTCTTGAATTTGTTTGATGCAGAAGGATTTTCCATGACAATGAGATGCGCAAACTCAGGCTGTAGCCGAAACCCACAGGATTGAACCGCACAGGCTCTGAAGCGCGCATACACAGGTCTCAACCACACAGGATCCCAAGCGTGCATATATATATATATATATATATATATATGGAGGAGAATGTTCAAACCCCCCCTCTATATATATTATTCCTTATCCAGCCTTCAACGAATAGTTTCCATATTTTCTTCTTCTATCAAACCTCCCTCTCTCACAAATTGATTCAGTTTATCCAAGATTTGCAGCCTTTGTTCTTTTTTTAGTTTTGATTTCAAGATTTTAATCATAAAGCACAGGCGCCTGAGCACATAAAGATGCAACGGAGAAGAATGTTGAAAATATTTTGTGCTTTACCAATTTTTATTTTGAATTTTTGTTTTGGCATTTGTGCTTTTTTAGTTTTAGCTTTTGTGTTTTTTCACAAATCCATGATTTCGGCCTATCGTCTTTATCAGCTTTTGTGCTTTTTTTTTGCCTTTTTTTTCTGTTTAGATTTTGTATTCTTGGTTTATTTATTACATAAGATTTAATTGAGATATATTTTAATAAATAAGATTTAATGTATATTTTTTTCATTAAATAATTTAGTTTGATATTTCATAATTTTTATAAATAATTTTGTTTGGGATTTTATAATATGTATATGAAATTTTAATTTTAATAAAGTTTATTTCATAGTTAAGATGATATAATTGGTATATGAATTTTTGTTATACTCACTCTATATATGTGTCATCAAATAGATATACTATTTATTAAAACTGTCGGTTGAGATGTGTTTGAATTTGAATTCACACCACAAAATAAATTAACTACTATAATTTTTTTATAATAAACATTGTTTTCATATATAATGTTCATGTGCATATGAACTTGCCACTTTATAGTTTATTGTGGCATGCATTAACATCTATAGAAATTTCCTCTATAATTTAAGATATGATTATTTGAAGTCATTGTAGTAAATTATAAGATGATTAGAATATAAAATATAGCTATGTGTGTTTGAATCGCTAATGATATTGAAATTGTTTGTTGAGATGTGTTTGACTCAAAATTCATACTAGAAAATAAATCCATTAGTGTAATCTTTTTTATAATAAATATTGTCTTCATGTTTATTTTCTACTTGAATATAAGCTCACCACTTCATACTCTATTGTGACATGAATTAACATCGATAGATATTTGGTCTATAAGTAGACGAGTTTCTTCAACATCCACAAATGACGTATTCATAGGTTGACTATATTCATTATAAAGGACAATACCATAAAGTTAACATTTTTAATTTGAACTATCAACAAACTAAAACAACGAAAAAAATGTGGTTACTATATAGTTTTACAAACATGGTCAATTTAATGTCATAAACATGATCAATTTTATCAACTTATAGTGTTGATATCCCTCTTCATTTATTCTTCTTGATGTATTGGTCTAAAATTTACATAATCTTAAATAATCATGAATTATATGTGAATGTCTCAATAGTTAACTATTTTAGAAAGATTTTAAAATGGAACATTTAAAAAGAACACATAAGAAAAATGAATGCACATCATAGAGATGCAAACCACAATTTGAAGAATGCAACTTGGTAATGAAGTTTGAGTTTGTTGGCCTGTGTCTTCGGGTCAACTTCCAATGAGATTGTTTGTATTAATTCTTCAATTTTTAAAAGTTACATCAATTTAGAGGACTCCCCGCAATTCTATATGTTAGCTGCAGTAATAGATGGAACCAATGCGATCTTTCACTTTGCTAAAGACCTCCCCTCACATGCACTATGAGAAACTCTATCTCTTGTGTTTTTTGGAACCTCCTCTAAACTGTTATTTACCTTCAATACATTGGAAATCATCCACAATGACTATCAACTCCACTCCTTTCTCACTATTAATTTTGAACTTCTTAGCATACTCCTATGTCCTATACTACATCCAAACTCTTGGTTAGATAGAAGAGTTGTGTTTGTTTTGAGGGTCACAGGGATTGAGCTCAAGTTAGGTATTAAATTTTATTTCCAACTTAAATTACCTTTCAATATAAAGTCCAATATTGAAGGCATTAATGTAGTGACAAAAATTGCAGATCAAATAACATAAATCCGAGATAAAAATCATAGTCGTTTGTTAGAATTTGATGTTTATTTTGTTGTACTCTTGATTTATATCTTCTACTTGCCAATATTAACTTTTATGATACAAATTTTCCAATCCTGAGGTGACCAACCTGAATTTTCCAATCCCAACTTTGAAAGTCAAAATTCGAAAGTGTCCAAACAAAAATAACTACAACCATTACAATTTTTCGATACCATCTTTGGAAGTGATAAGTCAACATAAGACTAATAACATTAAAAATGATCCTCTCAACTTTTTCATCCTCATGTCGGAATCCAAAAGTTGGTAATAGGCCCTATTCACTACCAACTTATTTTTTTGATATCTTTCTTATTTGGAGTCCATTTTTTCATACTGATGTCGGAAGCCAAAAGTTAGTAATAGGCCCTAATCACTACCAACTTATTTTGTCGATATCTTTCTTATTTAGATTCCATTTTTTATGAAACGATATTCACCAAAAATTGTTTGGTCATATCTAAGTGATTATATATTTTAGTTCAGCATTTGAAGGGTTTCATATTTAGTCATTTGGGAAATCCTCTTGGATCAAACCTCCCCACTAGAACTACTTTGGACCACCAAAATCCCAGAAATATTCAATAAACATGTGAGGGTACAACTCCTTTATATTTTAAGTATCTATCCATCGTTCCTTGCTTGGATGCATTCTTTTAAAACCCACATAAATATATTCCACATATATTATTCGTGAATTTCCTATCCTCTTGACAAAAATGACGTCTTCCTACAACTCTTCAGAAGTCAACACTATCCAAACAAAGTAACTACAGCCCTTTTGATTTTTTTATACTAACTTTGAAAGTCATCATTCAACATTGTCCTAATAAAATTAACAATGATTCTCCCAAATTTTCGATCTTGACATTGGAAGTCAATAGGCCCTTATCACTTCCAACTTATCTCATTGATATCTTTGTCATTGAGGGTCATTTTTTTTTATGAAATGAGAGTCACAAGAAATATTTTGGTGATCTCTATGTGATTGTATATTTTTGTTCAACATTTGAATACTTACATGTTCAGTCATTTGGGATACCCTCTTGGATCAAACCTCCAAATTAGAAATCTATTGGACGACCAAAATCCTGAAAATATTCAGGAAACAGGTGAGGGTACAAATCCTTCACCTTTTCTGTCTCTATCCATCATGCCTTTCTTGGACGCATTGCTTTATGGTCCATGCAAAGATATTTAGCATCTCTTCTTAGTGAAGTTCTTCTCCTCCTGTCAAGAATGTTGTTTTCCTGCAACTCATCAATATACTTAGGTTCAAAGTCATCAACATAAGGAACATGAACATTATCCTCTTGATCCATGATCATTGGAGAATCATACAAGTTCAAGTTTTCTAATTTCACAATGGAATACATTTACATTTATGGAGGTAAACCTAACGAGAAAACATTATTACCAACTTTATCCAAAATTGTGAAGGGTCGATACCTAAGTGGTTTAATCATTTTACGTTTACCTTTAAGTCATTATTTGTTGATATGAAGCCAAAATTAATCACCAACTTGAAAATGATGATGTACTTGTTGCTTGTCATGGCTTGTCTTGTATTTGGTATGGATTTTCTCGAGTTGTTCTTATCTAGTTTTACAAACCTCATAAATTTTATCAACATATAGTGTTAATAAGTTTAGATGATAATCCCTCTTCATATATTGTTCTTGATGTATTGATTTGAATTTTACATGATCTTAAATAACCATGAATTATGTGCGCATGTCTCATTAGTTTACTCATTTAGAAAGATTTTAGAATGGAATATTTGAAAAGAGAACATAAGCAAAAATATTGCACATCATAGAGATGCAAACCACAATTTTAAGACTCCAACTTTATAATGGAATTTGAGACGGTTTTCCTACGTCTCGGGGTCCACTTCCAATGAGACTATTTCTATTAATTCTTCAAATGTTCAAAAATTATATCAATTTAGACCATTTTCTCCAATTATATTTATTAGTTGAAGTAAAATATGGCACTAGTGCGATCTTGCACTTTGCCAAAGACCTCCCCTAGCACGCAGTATGAGAAAATCTATCTCTTCTGATATTTGGATCCACCTCGAAGTTGTTATTTTCCTTCATTGCATCGGAAATCATCCACAATGACTATCAATTTCACTCGTTCACTATTAATTTTGAACTTTTGAGCCTAAACTTCTCTGTCCTAGAATGTGCCCAAACTCTAGCTTAAATAACATAGTTGAGTTTGTTTTCAAGGCCGCAAGTCGCAATCCCAAATTGGGTATTAAATATGATTTTGAAATTAAATTATAGTTCAATATAAACACCAATATTAAAGGCATTGGTGTAGTGAAAAAATTCGCAGATCAGATAGCAGAAAACCCAGATAAAATTCATAGTTGTTTGTTAGTATTTGCTATCGATTTTATTGGAATGTTGAATTGTATCTTCTTCCATGATATCGAATTTTCCAATCCTAACGTTACTAATAAAAATTTCTTAATCATGACGTGGAAACCCTATATTTTCCAATCCCAACATTGCAAGTCATAAATAGACACTATCTAAAAAACAATAAATACAACCATTCCAATTTTCCTTTACCAACTTCAGAACTGAGAGGTGAAAACTGGACTAATAACATTAACAATGATTCTCTTAACTTTTTGATCATGATGTTGGAAGTAGAAAGTCAGAAATACACTCTTATCACATACAAATTTCCTTATCAATATATTTCTCATCTGGCTTGCCCTTTGTGGTATGCAATAGTTGTTTTGGTTTAAACACTGCGACTTTGACTTGTTTCAAAGGTTTTCTCTTAGTGTTTAATGGATCCATGTATTCCATTTCTTCTCCGCACAACCTCATCCATCATTCTGTTCATCATGTGGTTAAGTGGAGGCTGTCTTTTCCTGTCTCTGATCTCAGGTAGAGGGTTTCCAAGTCTCCAAGGGTTATTAACCCGTATTAAGATATTCTTCGAGTCTTAAATCTGCAATTTGTTAATGAGGTTCATAGTTTTGAAACATAGCTATCTCAGTTGATTCTTGTTTGCAGGAAGAAAGGGAAAGCCACCAAGAACCAGTCGTTATCCCTCTATGTGATTAGCGGAGGTGAGCTTCTTTATCCCTATATATTTTAAAAGAACTACATTTCATACTTAAATGAATTTATCGCGACTTCAAACTCATGTTTGACAATTGAACCCACGGTGCAATGAAAAGGGTACATGAACCTTTGGATAAGATTTGCATTACTCTTATCATGCAATCTTTCATTCAATGTAACTTTACACACGAAGTGGTTTTAAGAGATGTTATAGTTTAATAAGGAAGTTATTACATAGCTTAAAACTGTTAAAATGTAGGTGGATGCAAGAGATTGATGCACAAGCTAGGTGATAGGGGAAACTTGGTTACTTCCTCTCAAGATAATTTCTTCTCTATGATGAGGTGAGGGATCTACCCTAAAATCTGTTAAAAGGAAGATTTTATTAATTAGGTGATTGTGATTGATATTAACGCCCGTAGGTCCATGTGTATGCATACACTGGTGTGACATAGATCCTTCATTGTACACTTGGATCAACAATGAGTACCAGATATGCCTCACTTGAATATATACGGTAGGAAGAGATCCATGGAAACTCTTGTTTCAGATTATTTGTGAACCAAAATGGATTTACAACTTCTACTGAATTTTAAGATAAGTTGGATTTTTAACTATCAATTGTTGGGTTTGTACATCGATTTGAGAAATCATGGCAATTTGGTAAATGACTATAGAGTGATTTAAAAATTGGCACAAGACAATTGTAGAATTTGTAATTGGTTGTTATAAATATTTGAATGTGAATCATTTTGGTGGATAGTCAGTTCTTAAATATTGTTTGATTTGGTTTTTACTCTAATTGGTTTTCTTAGATATTTAATTGGATGGTTGTTCAGTTGTATATTGATATCATGGTTATGTTTTAATTAAATATTTATCCTAGATCTTTCTATTTGTGGGTATGGAAGACCTAAACATGAATTGGTTAAATGTATGTTGATTAATTTTTAAACATAATTGAAGTGTGTATATAAGCCTTCTATTCATAGAGAATGTGTTTGGTTTATCTAGATATATT
>LPNX010689208.1:144931-169841 GCA_001517045.1 Pseudotsuga menziesii | reverse complement strand
ATATATTAAACATTCTACAACAAATTGTGTGGCTTATAGATAATATTTCTAGAGTTATTAATAGGTAAAATAATCTTGATTTCCCTATTTTTGTACACAATAAATGATTATTAACATCATATAAAAAAAGAATTTATAGTAACAATATAAAAAAGAATACCAATTGATACTTGTAAAATTCTAAGTTTTTAATGCATTTGGAAATAACATCTACTTCTACATTGTAACTAATAATACTAAAATTGTAATGTCCCTCCTATATGACACTAAGCGTTTTGTGATTTTAAATACTATTGTATGAGGGCTTCTAGATGAGGAGCTCAAGTGCCAAGGCCCCACCTAAAGGAACCTGAAAATTAGGTAAAAGTTTAATAACATAAAGGGGCAGACGAACACATGTGCGACAAGAACTAGGGCTAAGGGATCCGAAAAAGGGTTTGACAAAAGACATTATGATATATATCATATCATAAGGACAAAGAAAAATTAAAGACAAGTATTATTAATTGAAGAGCTATCTATAAGAAACAAATGATAGATAAAAGGCCTATGATATAAAATATATCATGAGGACAAGGAAAATAATAGAACAAGCCTGTATATATGAAGTCTATCTATGATAGATTTAAGTCTTTATAAAAAGACATGCACTAAAGTCTAAAGTAATGATAAATTTAAATATTTATGAAAAGACATGAATTATTATATAAGCTTCATCATGAAGGGAAAATGATGGACACAAAGAATTATTATGAAGGTTTGAGTTTAAACCTTTACATTTCTCCTTCTCAACTAAAAACATGAATTTTTAATTTAGATCCTCTAATCTTGGCTGGACATAAGGTTAGGTTCAACATGAATGAAGGGAATAAATTATCCCTGCTCCTTAATAGCCGTGACCAATGTCTAGGGCATAAACGCTCGCCTTGGTCATGGAATTTGTAAGCTAAAAACCCCCGACTCAGCTGCAATGGCCACCTTATGTTTATGATTTATGGCCGAGGTAAGTGGATGTCCAGGGATGGGTCTTTTTAACCCATTGTTTTCCTCTCGAGAGAGGGGGGGGGATGGGCTCTGCATTAGGAGAGGTAATGAGGAGAGGTGATTTAGTTGCTTCTTGGTTTATGCTTCGAAGGAGAAGAGAGGATGGAAGAATTTTTCATCTGAGCTCATCTTTGGGGTTTTGATATGGGATCGTTGCTCCGGATATGCACCTGCGAGGTGATTTTCTCCTTAATTTTTCTGACTGCGTTTGTTTTATTTGGATTTTGGGTGTGGGACTTGGATGTGTTTCATTTCTTCTGATGCATTTTTGCAGAACGTTGTCTGGTGTCATGCACCTGGGAGTTGTGCTTCATGTTTGTTTTCCATTTCCAAGCATCTATGTTGCTTGTTCTAGGTAAATGGCCAGCTCTCTCTCTCTGTGTGGGAAGGGAGACGAATTCTACACCTTCTCAAACGAGTATCTAGTTTTTGCGGAACTCGATTTTTTTTTTATAAAGGAAAGAATGGGGAACTCATGGCCATCCCCACGTGTTTGATTGGGATAATATCCAGCTCGACCAACGTTCAAACTCATATCCCTATCATTGTAGATTGAAAACATTTTTCATCCTTGTTGGAGCTGCGAGATTTGCCTTTCACTTAGGATCCCCTTGCAGTTTAAAGAAAAACCTTATGCACAATTTACCCTTCAGCTTGAAGGCTGTGTGCAGGTGCAACATATTGGGGATAGAGTTTGAATCCAAACTCAATCGCTGTTTTGTTTCCTGTGTGTCCTTGTTTCGTATTATTGCCATTGAACCTTAAAGGTCCGATTTTTTTGAAGTTGTCCTGATATTTTCTACATGATCAAACCGGTGCTGTGGACTGGTGATTAGATTGGGGTTTTAAAATATACAGACTAAATTCCAAACTCTAGTACAAAAGAAGGCATAATCAAAACTTATTCGTTTGGATTTTTGGATAAAATCGAAAGGCGTTCTAAGCGTTTTTCTTTGGAAACGTTTTGTGCACTAGATCTATGGAATCAACATCTCTCAAAATGCAACAGCAAGAAGATGTTGCCTGGATTTCCATAACTCGGTTTAAATCAATGGGTTTAACTTTGAAAAAAAAAATACCATAACCTAGCCATGTTTTTGAATTAGGCACTGATATTTTTAATAAGAGCTGATGTAGAGATCTTGGATTTTATATGATTTATGCATTGTACAATTTTTAATTACAGATAATTATCTCTTCTTGGGTACCCTAAGGATAGGACAAAAGATATAACTTTGACTCTCTCAAGGAATTTACTGGTGTTAACTAAATATACTTCTCTAGGACACAAGAGTGAGTTATGATCAATCCATAATACCTCTATGGTTATATTATATATGTACATAGTTTGAGAATGCCCTAAACATTTCTGGTTACTGTAGGATGGTACTAACAAGCTAAGGCACAACCCTAGCACTAGATAGGTTAACCATTTGCATGACACGAAGAATGAAAGAAGGTTCGAGCCTTGTATTTAAATTGGGTGACAAAACAATATTTTTATTATTATATTGCATAAAGAATCTGATGTTTGATCAAAGTGGATTCCATACCTAGAACTTGTAATGATTAAGAGACACTCTCAATGAGTTTGGAAACTTTGACATTGCGGATTGTAATCCTTTTAATAATTAAAAAATAAATGTCACAGGATGTGACCATTTGGTGGACATAACCCATGGATTGGGTGAGCCACATACATGTGTGTCTCTCACGTTCTTACGTTGAATGTTTTTAATTTCTTGGCATTATTTCTCTGAATGTTTTACTTTTCGCATATTATTTCATACATATGATACTGCTCTGCACCTTGTTAATGAATTTTAATACTGTAGTAGTAGCAGATAATCAAGGAAAGTATCATGATGAATTTTGTCGGCACATAGTATTATTTAAAATGCACTGTGATAATGAAAGTGTTTGCATATTCTGCCACCAAGGTTATATGGAAGGTTGAGAATATTCAATAACCACTTCACATCAATGAAACCACTAGTAAATTAACAATTAAAGATTTGGTTAAGATATCCTATGATATGATTTGAAAGGGTACGCTCAGAAAATTGCAAAAACTAGCATAAAGCATTTAAACTAGCATGCACCGTATGTATGGTGCTCGATCATAAAGTTTATGTGTATTATTATTATGACCAACATGGGTAGGAACATTTTGTCTTCGAGAAAGGCCAAAATCCTAAAGAATAGATACAAATGTTTTGGTCATGGATTATGGTTTTACAAAGTGCATGTGTGTCATGAGTAATTAACTATCTTGCAGATATAACTCGAAAACCGGACTGATTTCTCGAGGAAGGTTATGGAAGTAGATATAGATTGTTAGTTGTATTTTAAGGAAGAATTTGTCTGTTGATTTAAATTTTGTTAAATTGGGGACATTACAATGTAACTTGCATGTTTGTTTTTTTATGATAAGGAGGATGCATATATGATTGTTTTATGGAGTCGTCATTGGACATATTTGTAGTAACAGCGAACCAAAACATTTTCCCTATTTCACCCATAATGGTGTTGAGGTGCTGGCATTGAGGTGCTTGGGTACATTACGTATGGCATCAGAGCTAGCTACAATACTGGACGCTTCAAAATGGGCTAACATGATAGTTTTGCAGTATTACATGTCAAAGAAAAAACAAAAAAACAAAAAAACTCTTGGATTTCTGTTCGATCCTATTCAATCCACGAGGAGATATCATGAGGGGAGCCTGAAATCGTTGGGCTTTGGGAGACACGAGCTGAAGCAAAGGGGGAAGCTCTACATGGAGGTTGTTTTATTTTTCAGGGATCGCTGGCTATGAAGAAGGTAGATCGAATTGGAAGGAAATGCCTACCCGCGATCCGGAATGAACATTTCCAACACACTATTTACAAAAAGGTATGATCAATTTTTCTTGGAATGCCTACTAATTGTGGTGTCACTTCTTAAAAACGCCCATGCTTTAATTTTAGCAATAGAAATGGGAATATACATTGGAATGCTTGCGTTTCTCTGAAATCTAAAATGGAAGTCTCTGATCGGGATAAGTAGGTTATGACTACATGTTATGGCCGTGTTGATAACCCACCTGCTATTGACCGAAAGCTTGGATTTTAAGCCTGATCATATTGAATGCATTTTTAATTGATTTATAGTTATGACTGATGGGAGAAGAATTGTAAATCTCGACTGTAAACTGAATGAGATCTAGTTCAAATTTTGACAACGGTGACCTATAAAGAGGACTGTAATTTGTAGGGAATCTAGAGTACGGCTTTCAGGTCTGTTCTTTTTAGGATGACAGTGATCTGTTAACGGATCGATTTTTCTGTGCATGCGTTTAGAGTGGTGTGAATCATTTGTTATCTGCAAACTCCTTTAAAAAATTTCGATCGGGAGATGGATCTGCATCTTTCATGCAATTTTCATTTTTAAACATTTTTTCGGGCAGTGGATCTCCATCTACTTATGTGCTTGCAAATCCATCCTAACGAGTATGAATGTGGTTTTGATTGCCGAAGATTTTTAAGTGGATAACTTTTCCAGTTATGAGGGCGTTGACGGCCGACGATCATTTTTGTGTTGCTTTATGGACCCCAGCTTGTATTTATACTTGCACGGCTATTTTTTATTTTTTTTAGAGTTTTGTGAATCTAAATAGTTGTCTACGATCTCTTAAACACTGTGGATCTGAAAGTATAGACCGGCAACCTTTAATTGGACAGACCTGTACATTACGGTGTGTTTTAATGAACAATAGAGATTGTGTGAATCTAAAACGTTAAATCCGACAGACCTATAGAATGCGGTGTATCCGGCACTTGCTTTATCATTTTGTTATCTTACAGGCTTGAAAATTCTAGTTGACCCCTAATCATTCTCCAAATAATATTGCGCCCAAGAGTCTGAATTATATATATATATATGTGTGTGTGGATACATACCATTTTAAACACATAGAGTATGTACACTATATGTAAGATAGTCTTGAGAAGTGTGGTAAAAATAATAAATAATCTATATACTTATATATATATGCCTCTCATATATATATAGAGTGTGGAGAGAATGAATGCAATTATTTTTAAAGAACTTTATTGCGATCTAAAGGTATAACTTTAGCCTGAATGAGATCAGTTTTGTATTTATAGTTGAGTGTATTGAATCTCATGTTTATAACCAATAATATAAATATGGGTTTTAGTGGAGGCGACCCCTTCAGCCATTGTGGTAGTTCTGTACATATTTTTGGTAAAATATGTGAGTAAGCTTTGATTTAACTTCTATGAATGCTTTGATTTTGTGTTCGTAGAATCTTAACCCAGGATACCTGCTTAGAGATTCGTTATTCCCATTTTAGAACCAGTTTTATAATGATACGCAAGTTTGTAACAATGCCGAAGAACCTAGAAATATGATTCACGGTTTGAGAAAAAGAAAAGCAATTGTATTTATTAATTTAGGAAACATACCCCTATGCCCAGTAGGAGAAAATCATGTCTATTGTTGTCTTGCGAGCGCGAGGGCCAGCTCAATGGACCTATTGTTTTTAATTATTGTTAATATTTATATTTAGCTATTAAGTGGGGATGGCAATTTTATTCTCTGAGCTAGGGCAATTTTAATTTTCGGTTCCAGGATACTCAGCTTATGGAGATTGTATTTGCAACTCACCTTATTTTTATATAATATGCCCTGTATAACGGTATATACAATGATACCTATTTTAATCATCTTAATAGTGAAAGGAAACATTTTATGGAAAAAAAAAACAATCCCATTCAATTCACTTTCGTGATCTCACGTTAGGGCCAGACATGCTTTTTATTTACATAAATTATTATGCGAGGCAAAGAAACTCACTGTTAATATATTGGTCTTTTAATTCTTTTCAGATTTGAAAATCATGAATATGAGCCTTTGATTTGCTTCTGGTTTTTATTGAAAAGGATCATCATTCTTAAGCTGCTTTGATTTGTATTTATTCCATTTTACTTTATCGGGATTCAGTCATTTTATAAGTCTTCCCCTGCTTTATTCTCATAGAGGAGAAGGCTTAACACCCATAAGAAGATTGTATTTACTTTTTGGTTGCTTCTGATAAAAACTTACTTGTATATCTCTAATCTATCTTTCGAATAAATCTTTGGTGAAACTAATATAAGTCCTCAAGGAAAGAGGACATGTTGATTTGCATCTTGATTTGATGTTTCAACTTTAATGGCCATTTACAAGGGGCTTTGGGTATAAGAAACATGCGATAGTTGTACCTATGGCCAAGTATCGACGAACTTGAATTTGATGAATATGTGTTTTTGACTTATTGCCATTTGCAAGTGGAATATGCTTAAGAAGAGAATGCGTCCATGGTTTATACAACACCTTTAGTTGACAAAGCAGTGAGTCATGATTGTAGGCACCCACGGTACTCATTAAATGATTGTGTTTGTGCATTTGCATAGTTAGGTTATTGGATATATTTACCATTGAAGATAATTTGGTGGGTTACTGTTTATTTTTACTTTTACTATTTCCACTTGATTTGATTAGATGATTACAACATGCACCCTTGCAGTTGAAAGTTGTTGTTTAAAAATAGATTTATTTAGTCTTTTACCGATATATCGAGGCCCACAAGAATTCTATAATTTGTTTGAGTTTATAATATCTAGTAGATAAAAGTTCAGTATATATATCAAATTGCAACAGTGAGTGAATTTTGATTCTATTGTAATAAATTGAAGTTAATGAGTGGTTGCATTGTCAAAATTCTCAGGTTTTATGTGTTTTCTTGCGAATGGTGTTGGTATAAGAAATTGAAAAGGTTTTGCCGCTTCTTGTAAATTCCTTCTTTTCAATTCTAGTGTTAAAAGGCTCTTATCCGATGAATGAAATGAAGTAAGGCATGACTTATGCTAAAAGTTTGATGTTCTTTGAATTAATAAAATG
This sequence comes from Pseudotsuga menziesii, assembly GCA_001517045.1. Taxonomy (NCBI): domain Eukaryota; kingdom Viridiplantae; phylum Streptophyta; class Pinopsida; order Pinales; family Pinaceae; genus Pseudotsuga; species Pseudotsuga menziesii. The sequence goes on along the minus strand of LPNX010689208.1, from coordinate 162,853 downwards.
ATAAACTAACCACCTATGGAGTGATTGTATGAATGAGAAATTATAGCCCTGAGGAGTGCTAAATCTCCAGGATTGTAATAAGTTAAGAAGATATGAGAGAGATCTCATGTGTATGAAGTTGTCACCACGAGGGAGTGGTGATGGAGGTAGTGATTAAAAGCTACCTTGTTTTTCCCTAGGCGAGTGAGGGAACATTATGCATTCTAGGGACGCCTAGATGTAAGAAATTTTGGTTAAGACTCGTTCTGCACACATTAGAGGACTGTCACATGAGTGGGGGACTCTGTGAAGAGAATAACCTCTAGGCGCTGTGGGGGTGTGTGAGAATGGAGTGCCTCAGCTTGTTGAAGCACCATGAAGAGCACAAAAAGGAGATACGCCTTAGGAAGGGTATCATCCTTATGTTGGGTGGCTTGAATTGGTACTTGAAGTACTATTAGCACTTGGAGTGCTGGGATGAAGGACATCCAAAGAAAAGAATTATGCTGGGAAAAGGTATGTGAATTATAGGTAAAATGGTACCTATGAGGTAATATGTCTATTTATTGGCAAATACGAGTGACATGCATATTGGAACCATTGTATAGTGTTGATTTATGAGTTTTGCATTGTTTCAATGTCAATGGTAGTATACGTGCATATGTGTGATTTTAAATGCAGGATCATGACAGGAAATACCAAGCAAAGCAAGGACGAATAAAAAGGAAAGGAAAACTTATTGAAAAAAAAAAAGAACACCGAGGATGGTGTTAATTTTAGGGGGAAAGGATGTAATGTCCCTCCTATATGACCCTAAGCATTTTGTGATTTTAAATACTATTGTATGAGGGTTTCTGGGTGAGGAGCTCAAGTTCCAAGGCCCCACCCGAAGGAACCTGAAAATTAGGTAAAAGTTTAATAACATAAAGGGGTGGATGAACACATGTGCGACAAGAACTAGGGCTAAGGGATCAGAAAAAGGGTTTGACAAAAGACATTATGATATATATCATATCATAAGGACAAATACAAATTAAAAGACAAGTATTATTAATTGAAGAGCTATCTATAAGAAGCAAATTATAGATAAAAGGCCTATGATATAAAATATATAATGAGGACAAGGAAAATAATAGAACAAGCCCTTATATATGAAGTCTATCTATGATAGATTTAAGTCTTCATAAAAAGACATGCACTAAAGTCTAAAGTAATGATAAACTTAAATATTTATGAAAAGACATGAATTATTATATAAGGTTCATCAAGAAGGAAAAATGATGGACACAAAGCATTATTATGAAGGTTTGAGTTTAAACCTTTACATTTCTCCTCCTCAACTAAAAACACAAATTTTTAATTTAGATCCTCTAATCTTGGCTGGACATAAGGTTAGGTTCAGCATGAATGAAGGGAATAAATTATCCGTGCGCCTTAACAGCCGTGACCAATGTATAGGGCAGAAACGCTAGCCTTGGTCATGGAATTTGTAAGCTAAAAATCCCCCGGCTCAGCTGCAACGACCACCTTATGTTTAGGATTTATGGCCGAGGTAAGTGGATGTCCAGGGATGGGTCTTTTTAACCCATTGATTTCCTCTCGAGAGGGGGGCCCGGGGGGGGGGGTTTGTATTAGGAGAGGTAATGAGGAGAGGTGAGTTAGTTTCTTCTTGGTTTATGTTTCGAACGAGAACAGACGATGGAAGCATTTTTCATCTGAGCTCATCTTTGGGGTTTCGATATGGGATCGTTGCTCGGGATATGCGCCTGCGAGGTGATTTTTCTGCTTAATTTTTCTGAATGCATTTGTTTTATTTGGATTTTGGGTGTGGGACTTGGATGTGTTTCATTTGTTTTGATGCATTTTTGCAGAACGTTGTCCGGTGTCATGCACCTGGGAGTTATGCTCCGTTTTTGTTTTCCATTTCCAAGCATCTATGTTGCTTGTTCTAGGTAAATGGCTAGCTCTCTCTCTCTCTGCGTGGGAAGGGAGACGAATTCTACACCTTCTCAAATGAGTATCTAGTTTCTGAGGCACTTGTTTTTTTTTTTATAAAGGAAAGAATGGGGAACTCATGTCCATCCCCGTGTGTTTGATTGAAATAATATCCAGCTCGACCAACCTTGAAACTCATATCCCTATCATTGTAGATTGAAAACATTTTTCATCCTTGTTGGAGCTGTGAGATTCGCCTTTCACTTAGGATCCCCTTGCAGTTTAAAGAAAAACATTATGCACAATTTACCCTTCAGCTTTAAGGTTGTGTGCAGGTGCAATATATTGGGGATAGAGTTTGAATCCAAACCCAATTGTTGTTTTGTTTCCTACGTGTGGTTGTTTCGTATTATTTCCGTTGAACCTTAAAGGTTCGATTGTTTTGAAGTTGTCCTGAGATTTTCTTCATGATCAAGCCAGTGCTGTGGACTAGTGATTAGATTGGGGTTTCAAAATATACAGACTAAATTCCAAACTCTAGTACAAAAGAAGGCATTTATCAAAACTTATTCGTTTCGATTTTTGGATAAAACCGAAAGGCGCTCTCAGCGTTTTTCTTTGGAAACGTTTTGTGCACTAGATATATGGAATCAGCATCTCTCAAAATGCAACAGCAAGAAGATGTTTCGTGGATTTCCATAACTCGGTTTAAATCAATGGGTCTAACTTCAAAAAAAATACCATAACCTAGCCATGTTTTTGAATTAGGCACTAATATTTTTTATAAGAGCTGATGTAGAGATCTTGGATTTTATATGATTTATGCATTGTACAATTTTACTTACAGATAATTATCTCTTCTTGGGTACCCTAAGGATAGGACAAAAGATATAACATTGACTCTTTGAAGACATTTACTAGTGTTAACTAAAGATACTTCTCTAGGACACAAGAGTGAGTTATGATCAATACATAATACCTCTATGGTTATATTATATATGTAAATAGTTTGCGAATGCCCTAAACCTTTCTAGTTATGCTGTAGGATGGTACTAACAAGCTAAGGCACAACCCTAGTGCTAGATAGGTTAACCATTTGCATGACAGGAAGAATGAAAGAAGGTTCGAGCCTTGTATTTAAATTGGGTGACAAAACAATATTTTTATTATTATATTGCATAAAGAATCTGATGTTTGATCAAAGTGGATTCCATACCTAGAACTTGTAATGATTTAGAGACACTCTCAATGAGTTTGGAAACTTTGACGTTGCGGATTGTAATATTTTTAATAATTAAAAAATAAATGTCACAAGATGTGACCATTTGGTGGACGTAACCCATGGATTGGGTGAACCACTTACATGTGTGTCTCTCGGGTTCTTGCATTGAATGTTTTTAATTTCTTGGCATTATTTCTCTGAATGTTTTACTTTTTGCATATTATTTCATGCATATGATACTGATGTGCACCCTTGTTAATGAATTTTAATACTGTAGTAGTAGGAGATAATCAAGGAAAATATCATGATGAATTTTGTCGGCACATAGTATTATTTAAAATGCACTGTGATAATGAAAGTGTTTGCATATTCTGCCACGAAGGTTATATGGAAGGTTGAGAATATTCAATAACCACTTCACATCAATGAAACCACTAGTACATTAACAATTAAAGATTTGGTTAAGATATCCTATGATATGATTTGAAAGGGTATGCTCAGAAAATTCCAAAAACTAGCATAAAGCATTTAAACTAGCATGCACCATATGTATGGTGCTCGATCATAAATTTTATTTGTATTATTATTATGACCAACATGGGTAGGAACATTTTGTCTCTGAGAAAGGCTAAAATCCTAAAGAATAGATACAAATGTTTTGGTCATGGATTGTGATTTTACAAAGTGCATGTGTGTCATGAGTAATTAACCATCTTGCATATATAACTCGAAAACCAGACTGATTTCTCGAGGAAGGTTATGGAAGTAGATATAGATTGTTAGTTGTATTTTAAGGAAGAATTTGTTTGTTGATTTAAATTTTGTTAAATTGGGGACGTTACAATGTAACTTGCATGTTTGTTTTTTTATGATAAGGAGGATGGATATATGATTGTTTTATGGAATCCTCATTGGACATATTTGTAGTAACAACGAACCAAAACATTTTCCCTCTTTCACCCATAATGGCGTTGAGGTGTTTGGGTACGTTACAAAAATAGTAGATGAATTGTAGTAAATAAACTGTCACCACTATTGCAAAAACAAAACTAAAGGTGTTGTTCCTCGCAACTAACTCCTAGAGCATCCAAAACATAGTTGCATGAGAAACCCCGAGTCTATCTGTTGAACCACAAGGTTTAATTTTGATCAATGCGCCATCTCTTTGCATCAATATATTATGTCCTTATCCATGGCCAACCTGCTCCTTATTCGATGGGCATACTATTTTATAGCATTTTTTCTAGGAATTGATTATTTATGAGCCCCCTACTCTTTAGGTCTCGAGAAGGAGTCTTGATAGTTTCCTCCATTTGGCATTTCCTCTCACTGTTTTAATTATTGAAATAATAATAATCCATTAAATTTATTTCTACTCTATTATCAATATATTCAAAAAAGTATAATAAACAAATTAACAATTATTAGGTGTATTACATGCTTCAATGATGTTGTAAGTCTTACCTGCCAAACATAACAAAATCATAAGATATTAACAACTTACAAGGGGAAAAATTTCTTAGAGACTAGAAACAAAAATGGATCAAGAAATGTTATGTTCTATAGTATAAATATTATCTTCAAATAACATTTTACAAATCCTCCATCAACTTAAGAAAGTGCCAAATTGGTAGGGTAAACAAAACTATCAACAGGTAATAATAATTTTTCTACTCTTATTTATAAAGGGAAAGGGAGACTTAAAGACAATTTGTCATTTCATTATCTTACAAGGTGATGCCATAAATAAATATCAACTTATAATAAAATTCCATACAAATTTAAATAAATAGAATGGAATTTTAAATGACAACAAAACCAAATAAAATTCAAAATAGAGAGATTCCTCACTAAAATGAATGGTATGATCCTCCTTGGACTTATCCTAAAATGTTAATGGTTTATCAAATCAAATTAACTACTAATATTTTTATGGATATTATCACACTTAAAAACATTAAACACCTTCATAAAATGGATATTGGAAATTCTATAATAATTTCCTATTATATATAAGAGTGTTCAATTATACTCGGAAAATAAAATAATTGAAAATATACATAAAGAAAAAACTACAATAAAATATAAGAGATTGTGGTCAAAACAACATAAACTACATAAACATTTTTAAATTGATATAAAACTAAGAGATTACTTAATTTTACTTTGCATAACAATGTTAATTACAATAGTGTAATAAGAATCTTGGATTTAAGTTTGATTTAATGCTCTTGCATTAATAAATAAATTGATTGAAGAGCAAGGAGCATACCTATTTTATTCAAAATATGATTATGTGTTATTCAACATGTATTATTGGTATATTAAAGAGGGTAAATATTTCATATTAGAATAAAGGTTTCAAGGATTTTTAATTTCTAGTTAAATCCAAAGATAATAATTCTCCAATATAAATTTTGGTATCAAAGAAGCATTGATGTGGTTACTAATAAGTAATCCTATGCTATTGAGACGTTAAGACATTGTGGAATTCTCTCAAAACATAAAGTTAGAAATTTTTTCAATGATATAAGAACAAAATAAAATATTTTTATTTCCATTTTTATGATTTTATTTATTAAAACATAAACTAAACACTACTAAAATTAAAATTTTACATACAAATTATAAAATTTCAAACAAAACTATCTATAAAAATTCTAAAATCTCCAATAAAATAACTTTAAAAAATACATTAAATAAATCCTATTTATTGAAATGTATCTCCGTTAAATCTTATTTCATAAAAATAATAAAAAATACAAAATGAAAACTGAAAGAACCTCAAAAACATATAAAAATAACACGTCCAAATCATAAATTTGATTTGGCACAAAAACGAGAACCTAAAGAGTAGAAAATCCAAAAGAAAAGTACCCAATCAAAAAGAAAAGCACAAAAGCCAAAACCAAAAAAGCTCAAAAGCTTGAATAACGGCATGTCCAAATCTTGGATAAAGTAAAGACTTATGTTGGGGCTGCTTAAACTCTTGAAATAAAAAGTGAACGGACGCTTCGAAAAACGAGAGCTCCAAATCAAAAGTGAATCGTATGCGCGTTTGGGAGCCTGCGTGGTTGACTCCTGTGTGTTTCAGCACCAGAGTCAGAGTTTGGGCGTATGATGTCATGGATTGGATCATCTCCTGTAGCAAACAACTTCAAGAGATGGTCGGTTGAACAACTCAAAGGCGCATATTCTTGTTATTTTATGTAGTCTTCTACGAAACCCTACTTCTCATTGTTAGTACATTCAACAATCTTAATATCTTGTTATTTACAATTTCAAGCATATATTTTCTTTCATTCTATCAATTTTAGTGCAACTATTTTATGTTTGACTTTTTTCTGTTTGGATTGCAAATATTTAATGTTGGCTTTGTTCTGTAATGTTGGCTCTGTTCTGTTAGGATTGCAAATATTTAACGTTGGATTTGTTCTGTAATGTTGGATCTGTTATGTTCGGATTGCGAGATAGTTCTTCCTTATCAATGAAATTGAGCCCTTTGAAACCCTTTCCTTGAAATGTTAGAAACATTCCTTTCTGTAAATTCATTCAGCATTATTAATGTATCATTGATAATCTCAAATCTGATCTATAGCTTCCTTTTTATCTCACATCTCAATTTTATTGCAAACCACCATTGAGTCTCCAATACGATTTTAGCTCCTCATAACCCTTCATGAACGAATTTGAGTTACACGTGTGTATGGATCCTTCGAAGTGGTTCATGAACTAATTTGAGTATGGCTCTAGGTTCTGATTATTTCTCTCTGAACATTTCAACAATGATGCCCTTCAAAGACGACCTCAAATGAATCTTTGTGGCACGTTTTTTTCGTTGTCCGTTATGTTTTGATGCAAACCGGGATTGGCAGGAAGAAATCTGATACGAATCAAGCCCCCATCAAACGATCTGATACATGTATGTATGTTCCTAGGTTCTCCTTCCTCTCTCAAAAGTTTAACCATGATGTCATGGATAAAGAATTTGAGGTACAGCTTCGCCGAGGCTTCTCCTAGCTTCGCCCCCAATATTATAATTGCAATGGTTGTACGGCCATGGGTTCCGAATAGGGTGGTTGTATGGCCATGGATTCCCAATATTATAACTGCCACACCATCGCTATGGCAAGGGTTCCACGTAGTGATTCACGCCCTTCATAACCCTCCTGGTATGAGCTCGAGCTCCATTTGTGATTCAATGGCTTCGGCAACGGCTACCTGTATCCGCAATATTGATTACATTTAGATTTTCATTAACACTAGCCTAGCCTAATAGTTAACACCAGCTTACTTCTTTTAATTAATTTAAAGTATCATTACTAATTTAAAATTAGTTTTATTTTAATTAATAGAATGGAAGTTTTATTATTTTGTTTTTAATTAATTAAACAAATGGAAAAATTGTATATGACTAATTTCTGTACTTAAAAAAATAACATTTATTATATGATATATATTTATATAAATATATTATATCCTAATTTGAATATTTTTATATAAAAAACTGTATTATATCCTAATTTGAATATTTATATATAAAAAACTGTGTATAAAATTTATTTCTTATTTTGTATTGATAAATTTTTTATTAATGTTAGATATTTTCTATGTGAACTTTACTCCCGAACTCATACTCAGGCTCACCATCGTCTGTAATGACATAATCTTCCCTATATCTAGATTGCTGGTTGTTTACCAAATACATCTGCAATTTGACTAATTTCTCTCTCTATGGGGCCTAGTTGGACCTGGGACTCTGGAAGTTAGAATAGGCACCCACCTTTGGAATAAACCGTTTAGCAGGAGTATACCCATGAAGCAATTACTATTAGAGCTTAAGCTTACTCCTTTTACCCTTTTAATGGTTACCAACTTCCCACCTGCTTACTGAAAAGAATCAATGAAATCATCTCTCAGATGCTAAAGAGAGAAGCTTCCTCGATGTGTACTAGCTTCGACTGAGTAGGTGAGGAGTAGGGGACTAATCCTATTTAAGGAGGTGAGGAGTAGGGGACTAATCTAATTTAAGGAAAGAAGAGATCGATTAAAAGATTGAATGTGCATACCAATGATGCATTATTCCACATTCATAATATTTTTTATTATGTGTTTTTCGTAGTTATTTGTATGGTTTTGTTTTTTTAAGTAAAACCATGTAATTTTAATATAAAATGGCATAATGGATGAGCTATTTGGCATTAAAAAGATGGGTTTTCATTAAGTTATATATATATATATATATATTTTATTGTTAGATTATAATTCATGTGCTTACAATTAGGATTATGGTTAAGATCCATGCTTAGGATTATTCATGTAAACATAATATTTCTTTCGGATATTAGATTAAAGTTAGAATAGGAAAAGGTATCCTAGTCTACGCAGATTAAGGTCAAGTAGATTGCCTATGCTAGGTTAGAATAAACTCTAAGGTAGGTTGGGTTAAGTTAATTAGGCTAGGGTAAGGTATGGTGATAGGCTAGGATATCCTAGGCTAAGCTAGGCTAGGTTATAGTAGGTTAACGGAATCTTAGCTTCATTAGTGTATGATACATTAGGTTGCACTATGATAAAATATGATAGTCTAGGCTAAGCTAGGTTAGGCTAGGCTAGAGTAGGAGAGAGTAGGATAAGGTAGGTTACTCTATGCTAGAATAGGCTAGGCTAGAATAGGATAGGATAAGATAGGGTAGAGTGGGCCACAATACGTTAGAGTAGAGTAGAGTAGGATAGAGTAGAGTATAGTAGGATACAATACAGTAGGCTAGCCTAGAGTATGCTATCCTAGATTTGTGTATGCTAGCATTAGCTAGGCTAGGATAGGCTTGCGTAGGCTAAGTTAGGCTAGCTTAGGATAGGATATGATACGATAGAATAGCATAGGCTAGAGTAGGATAGGATAGCCTAGACTACAGTAGGATAGAGAAGGCTAGGATAGAATAGGCAATGCTTGTGTAGAGTGGAGTAGGATAGAGTAGAGTTGGAAAGGCTAGAGTAGGCTACGGTAGAGTTGGGTAGGGTCGACTCATGCTCTACTAGTCTATGTTAGAGTAGGATAGGCTAGAGGCTAGGATAGAGGAGGATAGGATAGTTAAGGGTAGGCTACAGAATGATAGGGTAGGGTAGGTTAGAGTAGCTTAGACTATGCTAGTCTAGGACAAAGTAGGCTAGATTAGGCTAGAGTAGAGAAGGATGTGATAGGCTAGGCTAGGCCAATGTACGCTAGAGTAGGCTACGATTAATATAGGCTAGTCTAGAGTAGATTAAGCTAGGCTAGGCCAGAGTAGGTTAAGCTAGGTAATGCTAGAGTAGGCTAGGACAAGCTAGGGTATAACAGGCTAGGCTAGAGTAGGCTAGGTTACACTAGGCTAGAGTATGCTTGAGTACAAGGGCGCTCGCACGAAGTTGGTTCCACTTTTTGGTGCCACTTAGGAAATCAGAAATGCACTTCCGAAGTGAAAATCAAGAACGCATATGCGTTATTGATGGTACGTTCGGAATAACCCGAGCCCAAACACAAGGCTAAGGTTCGTGGAAATGTATATCGCATATGCGTTTTTTAATGTTATATATCGCATATGTGATATGTAACATTACAAAACGCATATGTGATATATCGCATATGCGATATGTAACATTACAAAACGCATATGCGATATATCGCAAGTGCGATTTGCAAAATTTAGAAAACGCAAGTTGTTTTGTACAATGGGTGAAAGTTTCAAATCTAAAATCAATATTGGTGATGAAAAAACCTTTTAGGTTTCTGTAAAAGGAGCTATGGAACTCTATACTAAATAAGGTATGAAAAGTGTTAAATATGTTTATTACACTCCACAATTAAAGCATAATTTATTAAGTGTTGGGATACTATGTCAAAATAATTACAAGGTAGAGTTTGATGATAGATAATGAACAATTTATGATAAGAGTCAAGGAAATACGGTGTTTATAGTTGTACCTATGTTAAAGAATCGAATGTTCCCATTGAATTTTAGAGAAAATAGTATCAACCTTGCTAATATGGAATATAAAGACATAAGTTGGTTGTGGCATCTCAGGTATGGCCATTTGAATTTTCATAGTTTGAAGCTTCTAACATTAAAAGAATTAGTTTATGGTTTTCTTAAGGTTGAAGAGAACAACGAGGTTTGTGAAGGATGTGCTAAAGGAAAAAATGGAAGAGAGAATTTTCTTAGAGGAAGGGAACGGAGGGCCTAATATCCACTTCATCTAGTTCACTCATATAATTTTGTTCCAATCAGGACAAAGAGTTTGGATAATTCATTGTATTTTATTAGTTTTATTGATGATTACTCACGAATGTGTTGGGTTTTTTTCTTAAGAGTAAGGGTGTTCAACATTTGATACATTCAAGAGATTTAAAGCCCTTGTGGAAAATGAAAGTGCTTACAAAATAAAGTGCATAAGTACTAACCATGGATGAGAGTTTTTCTCAAGAGGTGTTTAGAATTTTTATGATATGAATGGCATTAAAATACAACTCACCACTACTTATACACCTCAACAGAATGGGATAGTTAAAATGAAGAAACGTACAATGATGGAAATGGAAAGAACTATGTTACAGACTAGGGAATTAAGCAATTCCTTTTGGGGAGGTGAAGTTGCTACAACAATATACATTCTCAATCAAAGTCCCACAATTGCACTTGAAATTATGACTCATTACGAAACATGGTATGACAAAAATCCTAATGTTAATCATTTCGAAGTTTTTGGATTTTTATCCTATGGTCATGTAGTTGATAAAAAGAGACAAAAGTAGGATCCAAAAAGTGAACCATGCATTTTTGTGGATACAGGGAGAAAATTAAGGTTTATAGGTTGTATAATCCTCTCACCAATAACATCGTTGTGTCTAGGGATGTGATTTTTTTATGAAGGGGGAGTTTACGGTCATAAGAAACACCATGTTGAGAAGTCAAAAGATGGTTTGAATAGTGATATTATTGATGATATTAATCATGAGAAACCCATTAATGTTTTAGTTCCAAATTTTGTAAATACACCAAGTAGCCCCTCATTTAGTTCTCCAATTTCATGTACAAGTCCTACAAGGAAGGTAAGAAGCCTAAATGAAATTTATTAGAGAAGCTTGGCACACGAAGAAAATCCAAGAGGTGAGACTGTAAATGTTGCTTTATTTTCACAAGTTGATTTGAACCATCATGTTTTGAAGAATATTATACTAATGAGTTTTCGGTGCAAGATATGCAAGAATATATAGATTAAATTCATAGGAATTATACTTGGAATATTACAAATATTCCTCATTTTTCCTTGTCAAATCATCTTAAGTGGGCCAAAATGTCCAACATATCAAGAGGCACGAGCTTCCCGAATCAAAACTAAGGACCCTAGAGTGTTGGGTAGGAAAATTTAACTATGCATAAACATCCAACCCTCCCAAATACAAATTAGTTTGGGTGGGATGATGAAAGGCCTGTCAAACTGACCCAAAGAAAGTACTAGGAGCACATAGTTGTTCCAAGCTTCATAGGCAAGACAAGGAACATCCAAAATGTGCATTGGTTGAGTTGGAGGGAAACTCAACACATTTGTTGCCTAATTTGAACTCCCTTTCTTATATTTAAAGACCACGTGAAACTATTGTAGGTAGGAGGCATGTTTGAGATGGAATTGTTCTTAAATCTTAGACTATGAATTCAAAAGATTAAGGGATGATTATTAGTACAAAAAATGTTTTCCTTATCCAAAACATAATGGCACCATTGCTTCAAGGCCTTCGCTAGATCTCAAAATTCTTTGTCATACGTGTTGTACTTCAGAATGGCGTTTGTCAAAGCCTTGGAATGATAGTTCGTGGGATGACCAACCCATTTTAATATGGCACTAGTAGCATAGTGTGAAGCATTTGTCTCAATCTCAAAGGCATATTGCGAATCCAAAAGGTGCAAAACCAATTTCAAATACAATGTAGTGTTTGAGTTCCAAGAACTCTCATCCATTAACTTTGTTAGGAAAACACAAGTGGATTGGAGAGTTGATGTAGGGGGTATGAAATGTGAGATAAATGAGTAGTAAAATGTTAATAAAAATTTAGGCCACCGATAAATAATTTTTCAAGCAATAAAAATGAGGGGATGATCCAGTTAACTAGAGCTTGTACATTGGCAAGATGAACACCTATTCCAATTTTATCAATAAGAAGTCCTAGATAGTAAATGGAGGTTTCCCAATATAAAAATTTTTGTGAGTAACATGTTATTTTTCTTAAGGGGACCGCAAAAGAAGTATATCGCAAGTGCGATATATCGCACTTGTGATATTTAAAAGAATAAAAAAAATAAAACAGTGGCCGCGAGCTCATTTCACAATATCGGGACAGTGGAATAACGCAGCAGTGAAAAAACGGAGGAGCGAAAAACCGCAGTTGCGATTTGGGTTTTACCTTTTCAAGGTCGAGGCCGAGTTCGAGGTGTCGCCGAGGTGGATCAAGCTCCAATGGCAGGTATTTATGCTAGTTCTCTCCTTTTCCTTTAACCTTCCATTCTTTAATTTTAATCCTAATTTCTTTGTTTATAGAATTATTTTGAACAAATTTTAAGAAATAATTGAATGTGAACAATCAAACAATGATTAGATAAGTAAATTAACTTGCAATTTTATGTTTAAATCTTAACAGACAACACAAATGAACAAAAAAATGTGGAAAACCCACAACAACCTAACCCACAACCAAACCCAGACCCGGAGGGGGAACAAGATAGAAACACACAGATTATTGCACGCTTGGCATCATTGAGGCGCCTTAGCTCATCCATTAGAGGGGGGGGTCAATTGATAAATTCTCTAGCCGATGCCTTGGACACAATAAAAAACACAATTTATGGTGCCCAAGGAGCTCTGTACAACATTACCTCGTATAGAGAATCTAGGAGGCGATACTACTCCGATGGATTGACGCATAAAGACATCAAAGCCCTTAAAATTACTAAAGACCAGTTATTTTCATTATTCCGGGACCCCAGCACCGGATTGGTTCCACCCACCAGTCGAGCACACATTTCCATAGACTAGTGCATTGAAACAAATATAAAGGCTAATTGGATGGATCGTTGGTATATGGTCTTCGATGAAAACCCCCATGGGAATAGGGACATCCCATTTTATTTCCTTAGGAAGTTGTATGCAGAATTCATCCTAGGGAAACATGTTAACTACTTTGATATCTTAGGAAACCAGGGTGTTGGTCATGGGATGCCCCAAGACAGGGAAGGAGCTAGGAGAGATCCCAACCGTGTGCCACGCCCACCAGGCACACCCAAACCCCCTCGGGTATACCCTCCTGCAGCTCCTGTCATTGAGTATACACAGGAGGCATTACTTAACATGGCAGAGACATTGCTTGAGCATGGGACTGATGTCCAAGGCAATGCAAACCAAGGGGCTGGCACTTCTACAGCGGGCCCATCTACAGATGACAGAGGAGATGCAGAGTCTTCACAGCACCGTGTTACTCCACACCCTTGCACATCGTGTGGAGGCATATGCTATGGACCTGCTTCCAACTTCCGAGATGATAAATTACTTCGCTTTGTAAGTAAAACTCATTATTTTAATATTATACTTTGTTTCATGTCAAAATCTTCAATTGTTTCGCACTTTATTTCTATTTAATTATCTAACAATATTTGTGAACAAATATACAGCTGGTGTCCCATGGCACACCACAGTCGCATAGTCCGTCGATCAATGTTGAGAACATTGATGCAGCTGTCAATATTGCCTATGGGTTTGGTTCTTCACCAATAGGGGTAAGAACTATACTTGTTAATTTTTCAATTTTATTTATATATATTTATAACTTATAGATTGTAATGTATTCAATATGTATCCTAATTTTGATACTTGACATGTTTTGTGCAGGTTGCCTAGGAAGAATGTATTGTCTCGCAGCCTATTCCCTCTCATGCAGAAGTAGATTCATGCAAGATTCCTAATGTAAGATTCCTAACGTAACTTTTAAATTTGTTAGTTTATATGTTGCTCATAGATCTTTCTCCATCACCTTAAGTTGTAGTGTGTTGAGCAGCTCCACTTAGCTATGTGATATACTATGTGTGCGAATATACAAGATATGAAGTATAGTTGGAGGTATTTTCTTAGCATTAAAAATATTCCATGTAAACTGGAGTATGTCCTCATTGTACATGTTGTTAGAATTGGTTCCATGGCTAACTTGGCCGCATTAGGGGAGAGGATCCATTGGTGGTGCATTTCTTTACAGTAGTAATGTTGCTTAATTTTCCATATTCCCAAGCTTGTATTTCATCCAAATTCTTACCACATATTCTTTGGTGTGATATTTATCTACCATACTAGTTTTGAGCTGTGACGAATCCAAAATGATGCCATGCCAGCCACTAAGTTCCAAGTTGTCTAGTTCTAGTGTGTTTTAGTGTATTTTTTATTGGTAAAAATACTTGAATATTGATGTGACTTAAACGAGGATGTGGCTTAAAATGATATTTCAAATTTTCAATATTCATATTATTTCAAAATGTATAAGAAGTTTTTTTGGAAATTAATTTTAAAGACATGAAAATATTGACAATTACTTTGTACATAAAGTACTTTTATAAACCACTTTTGGTAACTAGTTTTTTCAAGATTGAGTTCAACCAACACAATGACTATCTCCACTACTAATCACCCCATATCCACTACTGGTCGCCTTGTTTCGTCACTGGCTCCTCTCCACTAGGTATTTGGAAGGAGTAAAACAAAAATATTAAACTTGAAATGCTAATAAATTTATACACAAATATATTAAGTACCACTAATCCACTCTACATACCAAGGCTTGAATTTTTCAAAAGATCTTTGCCCGAGCCTTAGCTCTACATGGGAAACTTTAAACATCTCGAACAGTTGAGTTTGTGTCATGTCAAGATAATGCTTAACATGAGGTTCAGTGTGATGAGAACCCCTACAATGTTTTAACACCTCCTTCGTGTTAGAAGAAGGCCTAGTGTTATCATGCCAAAATGTTTGCACTAGGCCCTTCACTGCTTCGACTAACTTCATGTCTTTGCGGGGCAGTCTACCGCTAAATGCCCATAATGTTTCCATTTGTCCCTCTACATCAAGGTTGTCTCTTCTTACTAAATATTTTTTAAGAGTCTTTGGATGTAAAGGAACAATTTCTGATGTGCATTTAAGTAAACGACATTGCCTTGTGGATCTGCATACAATTGATTCAGCCAATACACGACGAGCCACATTACAGTATTTTGAACGAGTTTTTTTACCAATCGATGTGAATGCAGCAGCAAGAGATTTAACAATGTGATTACTTGATTCCATATTCTTCATTGTTGTTATGCGTAAATTTCTTCTAACAGTTGCCATATTTCTAGATTTAAGCAAAGCTAAAAATAGTTGGCATTTACCGGCTTCGGATTTGTTATCAAAATATTGTTTCATTATTTGAGAAGAATGACGAAGGATAGTGCGTTTAGCCACCTTACCTTCCATGGAAGTCAATCCGCTCTCGTCCACTTGTATTCGCTTAGGAGTTCTCTTTCATTTTGATGCAAAATTTCTTGCCGTTTCAAATGCTGGAGTGACGTTTACATCCACTACCGGCTCACAACTTCGATTAGGAGATTGAACCACCAAACATTGTTGTTGCTGAGTCACATTTGCATCGGGGGTAACATAATTATTAAACTGTTCAGAAGATTGACCGTCTACTAATGGATGAATAATATCAACTTCCGTATAACCAGATTCTTTTAAGGTTGCATTATATTCCTTAGCCTCTAGGTCAGGTATCTCTTGAGGGGGAATGGGAACTATTTGCTCATCTAATGAATGCCGACGATTTCTTGAATCTTCCCTTTTTTTTGCTTTTCATTTTCTGCTTCTTCTGGTGTAAGCACCTTCCTTGTTGAATTTCTTCCTCTATTACGTACATTCCCCATTGAAATCCACGCAAACCTGTACAAAACTATGCAATTATGTACAAGTAATGATAAAAATTTGCATGTCCAACAATTCTCTGTGCGCAGGTTCAGACGAATTATGTCTTTTGATACGTTAAAGGCGGCCGACACAACTCCACCCTACATTTTCTATAAAACATAAATCGCACATGCGATATATCGCATATGCGATATTGAATTTTAGGTTTTTTATGGAGAAAAAGGGTTTTCAATATCGCATATGCGATTTAGTTCTCAATGAAAATGTGTTAAAAATTTACATTGTGATCTATTTTTTTGTTACCTTTTCCACCTCGGGATTCTTACCTTTTCCTCTAATTGTTGTATGCTTGTCTTCTTTTTCTTTTAGCATCAGATCTAGATAGTTTTGGTGATTTGGGTTGCATAAGAAAAAATATGTATACATATCCATTTTTCCATCTCCCCATCCTTATCCTTTTATATATATATATTTTAAAATATGATCTGGATACATCCATGGAAATATACACTTATATAGTTTTGAATGCATATTATGCATAAACATACATGCACATATACATAATCAAATAGTTATTTTATACAACAATAACTCTAATTATTTGAACAATAACTCTAATTATTAAAAGTGAACTTTAAGACAAACCTCCATGGAATGTATTGGTTTATTGGCTTAAAATAACCTGAATGTTTTTGTTTAGTTAAAATAGTAACTGAACATGAAGAACTTTCTTATACTAAGTGGTTGCAAGTCTTATTCTTTGTTTTTGTTTCATTAAAATATTAATTGGATATGAAGAACTTTCTTGAATACTTATTCTTTGTTCAGATCAATAGATTTCATTATCTCATAAACTAAACATTCAGTTGTTAGCAAGATGATGATGATGAGGATGCGGGTGATGGTGATGATGCATCTGATGATGACTATGATTATGATGATGAGGATGAGGGTGATGGTGACCATGAGGATGAGGGTGATGGTGACGATGGTGATGATGAGGATGAGGGTGACGATGACGATGATGGTGAACAATGATGGTGATGATGAGGAGGATGCTAAGGTTGTCGATGACGATGATGACCATGATGATGATGATGACCATGATGATGATGATGACAATGATGATGATGATGATGATGAGGGTGATGAACGATGATGATTATGAGGGTGATGAGGATGAGGATGATGAGGGTGATGAACATGATGATGATGACCACGATGATGACCATGATGACGATGACCATGATAATGATGATGACCATGATGACCATGATGATGATGATGACCATGATGACGATGACCATGATGATGATGATGATGATGATGACCATGATTATGATGATGACAATGATGATGATGTTGAGGATGAGGGTGTCGATGAAGATGATGACCATGATGATGATGGACAATGATGCATCTGATGATGATGAGGGTGATGAACGATGATGATTATGAGGGTGATGAGGATGAGGATGATGAGGGTGATTAACGTGATGATGATGACCATGATGATGACCATGATGATGATGACCATGATAATGATGATGACCATGATGACCATGATGATGATGATGACCATGACGACGATGACCATGATGATGATGATGATGATGACCATGATTATGATGATGACAATGATGATGATGTTGAGGATGAGGGTGTCGATGAAGATGATGACCATGATGATGATGATGACAATGATGATGATGTTGAGGATGAGGGTGTCGATGAAGATGATGACCATGATGATGATGACAATGATGCATCTGATGATGATGAGGGTGATGAACGATGATGATTGTGAG
>LPNX010689208.1:124381-134887 GCA_001517045.1 Pseudotsuga menziesii | reverse complement strand
TTCATTTGTGAACATATGAAATAGTACTTGTAGTTCATATTAATCCCAATAAAATTATTTCATGTTTGTGCATAGCCTAGGTATAGGGCGTTTTGGTTTCTCCTTAAACGATACTAACCAATCTAATGATATATACCTGAAGAGGTCATAAAACCCTAGTTCATTTTCAATTTGTAAGTGTATCCTAGGGCTATATGGCCTTTTGGTTTCTACTTAAATGATACTAACCACTCTAATTTGGTCTTCAAACCTAAAGATTTCATAAAACCATAGTTTGTAATTCCATGTCTCAATATGTGAACCCTAGTTTTATTATGCAGGTTGTTGGCTTATATTCTAGTACATGAATAATATAATGCTGCTACATGTGCTTTCTTAGTGATATCTAAACACATTGGGCCATGAAAACATGAGGGGGAGGGAAATTTTCAACCCAAGTTATAGAATGCAATTGTAGTTCATGAAACCCTAGTTGGTTTAGGATGTGTACATGTGCATGTGTTTCTACTTCCATCTCATAACCTGTAAAGAGTTCAGGAAACCCTACCAACTAATATAACATACCATAACATACTAACATCATACCATTCTAACATACCATACCATACTAGCATACCATACCATCCCCTACAATACCCTATGATACTAACATCATACCATGCACTAACATACCATACCATACCATGCTAACATACAACATACCATACCATTCTAGTTCCATCACATAACTTGTAAAGAGGTCATAAAAACCTACTTCCATCTCATAACTCCTCAACCCTAGTTATAGAGTGCAATTGTAGATCATGAAGAAATAGATGATGAGGATTGTAGTTCATGAAACCCTAGTATGCAATTTTAGCTCATGAAACCCTAGTATGAAAGTCTCAATGAGATTGTAGTTCATGAAACCCTAGTATGCAATTTTAGCTCATGAAACCCTAGTATGAAAGTCTCAATGAGATTGTAGTTCATGAAACCTTAGGTGTGTTTCTCTTTTCCATCTCATAACTTGTAAAGAGCTCATAAATCCATATTTCCATCTCATAACTTCTCAACCCTAGTTATAGCATGCAATTTGCAGCTCATGAAAGCCTAGTTGGTTTTGGATTTGTACATGTACATGTGTTTCTACTTCCATCTCATGAAACCCTAGAATGCATTAAGGTATCCCCTACTGAGTGAAACCCTAGCTCTAGAAACGACCGTAGACAGAGGTCACCGGGCAATGGACAGGAGGGGGAGGCCCCCCCCCCTAGATAAAATCTCGCATCACGAATCCAACGGAATCAACGGTTCGTCGATCGGAGGCCCGAGTGTCGATCTATGGCGAGTTGAAAGTCACCTCCAGATACTGTTTAGGGACACCTGGTGGACTTGGGCCCGGTGCGCAAAAAACATCACGGAACGACAATTTTGAATTCTGTCAACTCCTGCTAGTGTGTTTGGGCATGGGAAATATGGCAACTGCACCGCCACCATCCATGGCTTTCCAGCTTTGGACCTCGTTGGCGTGACTGCATTGTCCCCTACTGAGCGAAACCCTAGCTCCAGAAATGACCATAGACGGAGGTCACTGGGCAATGGACAGGAGGGAGAGGCCCCCCCCTAGCTAAAATACTGCATCACGAATCCAATGGAATCAATGGTTTGTCGATCGGAGGCCCGAGCGTCGATCTATGGCGAGTTGCAAGTCACCTCCAGATACCGTTCAAGGACACCTAGTGGACTTGGGCCCGATGCGCAAAAAACCTCATGGAGCGGCAATTTTGAATTCTGTCAACTCCTGCTAGTGTGTTTGGGCATGGGAAATATGTCAATTCCAACCGCACTGCCACCATCCGTGGCTTTCCAGCTTTGGCCCTTGTTGGCGTGACTGCATTGTCCCCTACTGAGCGAAACCCTAGCTCCAGAAATGACCGTAGATGGAGGTCACCGGGAAATGGACAGGAGGGAGAGCCCCCCCCCTAGCTAAAATCCCACGTCATGAATCCAACGGAATCGATGGTTCGTCGATCGGAGGCCTGAGCGTCAATCTATGGCGAGTTACAGGTCACCTCCAGATACCGTTCAGGGACACCTCGTGGACTTGGGCCCGGTGCGCAAAAAACATCACTGAGCGGCAATTTTGAATTCTGTTAACTCCTGCTAGTGTGTTTGGGCATGGGAAATATGGCAATTCCAATCGCACCGCCACCATCCGTGGCTTTCCAGCTTTGGCCCTCGTTGGCGTGACTGCATTGTCCCCTACTGAGCGAAACCCTAGCTCCAGAAATGACCGTAGATGGAGGTCATTGGGCAATGGACAGGAGGGAGAGGCCCCCCCTAGCTAAAATCCTGCATCATGAATCCAACGGAATCGACGGTTCGTCGATCGGAGGCCCGAGCGTCAATCTATGGCGAGTTACAGTTCACCTCTAGATACCGTTCAGGGACACGTGGTGGACTTGAGCCCGGTGTGCAAAAAACCTCACGGAGCGGCAATTTTGAATTCTGTCAACTCTTGCTAGTGTGTTTGGGCATGGGAAATATGGAAATTCCAACCGCACCACCACCATCTGTGGCTTTCCAGCTTTGGCCCTCGTTGGCGTGACTGCATTGGCCCCTACTGAGGAAAACCCTAGCTCCAGAAACGACTGTAGACAGAGGTCACCGGGCAATGGACAGGAGGGAGAGGCCCCCCCCTAGCTGAAATCCTGTGTCATGAATCCAACGGAATTGACGGTTCATCGATCGGAGGCCTGAGCATCGATCTCAGCCAAACCCTAGCAAGTCTGGCTGATAAACATGCCTAAATATGGTGATGATGTTGATGGTGATGATGATGATGAAGGTGAGGATGATGATGATGATGTTGATGGTGATGATGATGATGAAGGTGAGGATGATGATGATGATGATGATGATGAGGATGATGATGATGATGTTGATGGTGATGGTGAGGAGGATGATGATGGTGAACATGATGTTGATGGTGATGATGATGATGAAGGTGAGGATGATGATGAGGATGATGAGGATGATGTTCATGATGTTGATGGTGAGGATGATGATGAGAATGGTGATGATGATGTTCATGAGGTTGATGGTGATGATATTGATGGTGATGGTGAGGATGATGATGATGGTGAGCATGATGTTGATGGTGATGATGATGATGAAGGTGAGGATGATGATGAGGATGATGAGGATGATGTTGATGATGTTGATGGTGAGGATGATGATGAGAATGGTGATGATGATGTTCATGAGGTTGATGGTGATGATGTTGATGGTGATGGTGAGGATGATGATGATGGTGAGCATGATGTTGATGGTGATGATAATGATGAAGGTGAGGATGATGATGAGGATGATGAGGATGATGTTGATAATGTTGATGGTAAGGATGATGATGAGAATGGTGATGATGATGTTCATGAGGATGATGGCGATACTTCTTACTAGATGCAAAGCATGAGATGATAATGGAGACCACAAGTAATAGGGATGATCCCGAGGGATTGGTTGTGTGATAATAGGTATGCTGACATAATGAAGTATGCCAAAAAATTATTATGAGAGTTGATGGGATTTTTATAAAATATTGTTGCATATGATATACTATTTAATAATGGAAGGTTACAATTATATGTTGTTTATGAATATGTCAAACTTCTCTATTATGCATATGCTAATAAAATCTAGACTTGTGTGCATGAATGAAATCCTAGTTTGTCCCTTATTATCTGTAGACAACTTCATCCCTATGCCCTAGTTTACCATTCTCATGTTTGCATGTCCTTGACACATATGTATACTCAATTTGTTGTTAATGGTGCGCCAACAAAGCTGCTAAGTAGATAACAATTCAAACCACAACTTTTGACCCACACCTAGATATATAAGCAAGGGATAGTTTCCAAAGGGAAATGAAATTTGAGGACTTCTAAGGGTTCTTCTATCATTCTAAAACTAGGATTCCACTATATTCACCATATGAGTATTTTTACTTGAGAAACCTTCCCAATGCTCCCATACTTGTCTTGCAAAGGGGCATTGGAGGTGGGTATTAGCGTTTTCTTCCCCACTAGACTTGTATCCTAGAAAAAAGGTAGGGCCATGGACATGTTTATGCCTTAGAGCCTCTCCTAGAAGGATCTCTCTTTTTGATGCTACAATAGAATGTTGGCACCTTCCTTCGCACTTTTAATGGCATATTTTTTTTTACCCAAGTCTATACTTTTGGAGATTCATTTATTTAAAAAAAGGGGATGTTTAGTAACCCTAATTGACTATGTATTCCATTGATGGTGAGTCCCATCTCAAAATATATGTCTCTTCTTTGATGGGAATATTTCTCTCCTAAATTAATCTTCTAAAGGTCTCAATATTCTTATTAGATAACTTGATAGGTCATTCTGTTGGGTCATGCCATAATCTAAATGGTGAAAAATGGATACTAGGTTTCAAATAATTGAAAAAAATTGTCCAATTCTTTAGTAGTACGACTTATTTGAAAGATATTAATTGTATTTATAGATATATTTCTTTATCTAATTTCTAATTATGTTTTAATACTTTTATTTTTGAATTTTTTCTTGATCTTGATAAAAATATTAGACACTAGAACACTATGACTAAATTACTTTAAGTCCAACAAAAATAAATGTTTGAGGTCTTTAATTTTATGCTAGTAAAAATATTTCTGCATTCTTTCTATCCACTCCATTATCCTTTCTGCATTTGCAGTTCCACATATTTTGGCATCCCTACCTTTAGTTGGTGTTGATGCACATACTCCTCTTCATTTTTGTCACTCTTTGGATCACTTTTGTTGTGATAATTCCCCTTGAATAGGAAAATTTAGAGGAATCCATCCTTCACATAATATTTAAGTTTACTTGGGAAGGGATGATGTGAGCATGCTACCCAAAGTCTCATGGTTGAGGGATTTGCTGAGTTGATGCATTTTCACATTACGATGTAAACTATGAAAAACCTTCAACTCTAATACTGTGGGTAGCATGAACACGTCTCCCTTTTGCAAAAAAATGTGTAGGAGTTTATGGAACTAATTTCTGATGCTTGGTATGGTTTTTACGCCCCAAACACAAATTCACAATGTTTCACTGAAGGGCTCAAGGAGGTGAGTTGAAAATCATCATAAGTCAATGAATGAGACTCAAATCAATGAAATTCAATTCCCTTGGACTCATGAAACCATATTACACTTGAGGGGTTACTTCCCCATGCTTCCATGGACCGATGACCACCTTCTATGATGATTTCAAAAACTAGGGTTTCTCTTAGTAGTGGACAATGCGATTCTCACATTGCGAGATAAAATTTAGAAATCCCTTACCATGAGACCGTGGGTAGTTTTCTCACATTATACCTTCCCCCAAAAACTTGCAATATCTTACATAACTCATTTCTAATGGTTAATATGGTTTTTAGGCCCCAAGCACAAATTCACTAAGTGTCCCCAAAGGGCTCAAGGAGGTAAGTTACAACTTGTTGTAATTTTATGACTCGGCCTCAAATTGATGAACTATTAATTCCATTGGACTCATGAAATTGGATTGAAAGAAGATGATGAGGACGATGAGGATGATGTTGATGATGTTGAGGGTAAGGATGATGATGAGAATTGTATTGATGATGTTCATGAGGTTGATGGTGATGATGTTGATGGTGATGGTGAGGATGATGATGATGGTGAGCATGATGTTGATGGTGATGATGATGATGAAGGTGAGGATGATGATGAGGATGACGAGGATGATGTTGATGATGTTGATGGTGAGGATGATGATGAGAATGGTGATGATGATGTTCATGAGGTTGATGGTGATGATGTTGATGGTGATGATGAGGATGATGATGATGGTGAGCATGATGTTGATGGTGATGATGATGATGAAGGTGAGGATGATGATGAGGATGATGTTGATGATGTTGATGATGATGATGATGATGAAGGTGAGGATGATGATGATGAAGATGAAGGTGATGAAGGTGTTTCCATTATTTTTTACTTAGTATACATGCTAAGGGGTCTATTCATCTTTTGTTACTCTACAGGATGTGATAGACCTCCATTTTGACCATAACACCTAGTTGAAGGGTTTGGGTGAATGAAAGTTAATGATGGTCTCTTAAGACATGTCAATGGAAATACAAACATGTTAATGATGATGATGGTGTTCATGATGTTGATGGTGATGATGAGGATGAGGATGATGTTCATGATATTGATGATGATGAGGATGATGATGATGTTCATGATGTTCATGATGTTGATGATGTTCATGATGAGGATGATGAAGGTGATGATGATGATGAGGATGATGATGATAATGATGATGATGTTGAAGGTGATGATGATGAGGATGATGATGATGAGGATGATGTTCATGATGATGATGAGCATGTTGATGATGATGATGATGATGAAGGTGATGATGAGGATGATGATGAGGATGATGATGAGGATGCTGATGATGATGTTCACGATGTTGATGGTGCTGATGATGGTGATGAAGGTGATGATGATGATGATGATGATGAGTATGATGTTCATGATGTTGATGGTGATGAAGATGATGATTATGTTCATGATGTTCATGATGATGATGATGATGAGGATGATGAGGATGATGATGAGGATGATGATGATGATGTTCATGGTGAGGATGATGATGATGTTCATGATGTTGATGGTGATGATGGTGATGATTATGTTCATGACATTGATGGTGATGACGAGGAGGAGGAGGATGAGGATGATGTTCATGATGTTGATGTCGATGGTGATGGTGAGGATGATGATGAGGATGATGATGATGATGATGATGATGATGACGATGATGAAGGTGATGATGATGATGATGATGACAATGATGAGGATGAGGATGAGGATGAGGATGAGGATGAGGATGAGGATGAGGATGAGGATGAGGATGAGGATGAGGATGAGGATGAGGATGAGGATGATGATGATGATGTTCATGATGTTGACGGTGATGATGATGATGATGATGGTGATGATGAGGATGATGAGGATGAGGATGAGGATGAGGATGAGGATGAGGATGATGATGATGATGATGATGATGATGATGATGTTCATGATGTTGACGGTGATGATGATGATGATGATGAGGATGATGAGGATGATGATGATGAGGATTATGATGTTGATGGCGATGAGGATGATGAGGATGTTCATGATGTTCGTGATGGGGATGATGAGGATGTTCATGATGTTGATGATGTTCACGATGTTGATGGTGATGATGAATGATGATGATGAGGATGATGATGTGGATGAGGATGATGATGTTCATGGTGAGGATGATGATGATGTTCATGATGTTGATGGTGATGATGATGATGATGATGTTCATGACATTGATGGTGATGATGAGGAGGATGATGATAATGATGATGTTCATGATGTTGATGTCGATGGTGATGGTGAGGATGATGATGATGATATTCACGATGTTGATGGTGATGATGATGAGGATGACGATGTTGATGGTGATGATGATGATGATGGTGTTCAAGGTGATGATGATGATGAGGATGAGGACGACGATGAGGAAGGTGATGATGATGTTCATGATGTTGATGGTGATGAATGATGATGGTGATGGTGATGAGGATGGTGATGATGAAGGTGATGTTCATGGTGATGATGATGTCGATGGTGATGGTGAGGATGATGATGAGGATGATGATGATGATGATGATGATGATGACGATGATGAAGGGGATGATGATGATGATGAAGGGGATGATGATGATGATGATGACAATGATGAGGATGAGGATGAGGATGAGGATGATGATGATGATGATGATGTTCATGATGTTGACGGTGATGATGATGATGACGAGGAGGAGGATGATGATGATGAGGATGATGTTGATGGCGATGAGGATGATGAGGATGTTCATGATGTTCGTGATGAGGATGATGAGGATGTTCATGATGTTGATGATGTTCACGATGTTGATGGTGATGATGAATGATGATGATGAGGATGAGGATGAGGATGTTCATGGTGAGGATGATGATGATGTTCATGATCTTGATGGTGATGATGATGATCATGTTGATGATGATGATGATGGTGTTCAAGGTGATGATGAGGATGAGGACGACGATGAGGAAGGTGATGATGATGTTCGTGATGTTGATGGTGATGAATGATGATGGTGATGGTGATGAGGATGATGATGATGAAGGTGATGTTCATGGTGATGATGATGTCGATGGTGATGGTGAGGATGATGATGAGGATGATGATGATGATGATGATGATGATGATGATGATGATGATGAAGGTGATGATGATGATGATGATGACAATGATGAGGATTAGGATAAGGATGAGGATGATGATGATGATGATGATGTTCATGATGTTGACGGTGATGATGATGATGAGGATGAGGATGATGATGATGATGATGATGATGAGGATGATGTTGATGGCGATGAGGATGATGAGGATGTTGATGATGTTTGTGATGAGGATGATGAGGATGTTCATGATGTTGATGATGTTCACGATGTTGATGGTGATGATGAATGATGATGATGAGGATGATGATGAGGATGATGATGAGGATGTTCATGGTGAGGATGATGATGATGTTCATGATGTTGATGGTGATGAGGATGATGATGATGTTCATGATGTTGATGGTGATGAGGATGATGATGATGTTCATGATGTTGATGGCGATGGTGATGGTGAGGATGATGATGATGATATTCATGATGTTGATGGTGATGATGATGATGTTGACGATGTTGATGGGGATGATGATGATCATGTTGATGATGATGATGATGGTGTTCAAGGTGATGATGAGGATGAGGATGAGGACGACGATGAGGAAGGTGATGATAATGTTCATGATGTTGATGGTGATGATGATGATGATGAGGATGACGATGATGATGAAGGTGATGATGATGATGTTCATGAAATTGATGGTGCGGATGATGATGATGATGAGGATCATGATGATGATGAATGATGATGATGTTCATGATGTTGAGAGTGAGGATGATGATGATGATGTTCATGATGTTGATGGTGATGAACGATGATGATGATGTTGATGAGGATGATGATGATGAAGGTGATGTTCATGGTGAGGATGATGATGATGTTCATGATGTTGATGGTTATGATGATGATGATGATGTTCATGACATTGATGGTGATGATGATGAGGAGGATGGTGATGATGATGTTCATGATGTTGATGTCGATGGTGATGGTGAGGATGATGATGATGAAGGTGATGATGATGATGAGGATGGTGATGATGATGTTCGTGATGTTGATGGTGATGAGGATGATGATGATGTTCGTGATGTTCATGATGAGGATGATGTTGATGGTGATGATGATGAGGATGATGATGATGATGAAGATGACGATGATGATGTTCACGATGTTGATGGTGATGATGATGAGGATGATGATGATGATGAAGATGACGATGATGATGTTCACGATGTTGATGGTGATGATGAATGATGATGATGATGATGATGATGAAGGTGATGATGACGATAATGATGAATGATGATGATGATGAGGATGAGGATTAGGATGGTGATGTTCATGATGTTGACGGTGATGATGATGATGATGATGATGACAATGATGAAGGTGACGATGATGATGAGGATGACGATGATGATGTTCATGATGAGGATGGTGAGGATGATGATGATGATGAGGATGATGATGATGATGTTCATGATGAGGATGGTGGGGACGATGATGATGATGTTCATGCTATTGATGATGAGGATGATGTTGTTGATGTTGATGGTGATGATGATGAGGATGATGATGATGATGTTCACGATGTTTATGGTGATGATGAATGATGATGATGATGATGAAGATGATGATGATGATGATGATGATGAATTATGATGATGTTCATGATGTTGATGTGATGATGATGAGGATGACGGTGATGATGATGATGACGATGTTCATGATGTTGATGGTGATGATGGTGATGATGATGAAGATGATGGTGATGATGATGAGGATGATGATGATGATGTTCATGATGTTGATGGTGATGATTATGATAAGGATGATGAAGGTGATGATGATGGTGATGATGATGACAATGACGACAATGGTGATAATGTTGTTGTTAATGATGATGATGATGGAAATGATGCCAATGGTGATGATGATGATGATGACGATGGTGATGATGAAGGTGATGATGGTGAAGATGATGATGATGAAGATGGACATGATGAAGATGATAATGATGATCATGGCGATGTTGATGATGATAATGATGGTGATGGTGATGTTGATGATGAGGAAGGTGATGATGATAACGAGGAGGATGATGACGATGATGACAACGATGGTGATGAGGACGATGTTCATGATGATGATGACGACGATGGTGATGATGATGTTCATGATGTTGATGGTGATGATGATGATGATGATGATGGTG
>LPNX010689208.1:53491-115814 GCA_001517045.1 Pseudotsuga menziesii | reverse complement strand
GGAGCGAAGGAGTTGGGCCTTCTCGAGAAAACCGGAACGAGTTGATGAGGAGGACTGGCAGGCCTTCCAAGAGGAAATGCGCAGGAGGAGCATCAGACCCACGGAAGGTAAGGATGTGCTGAGATGGGGTTATATGGAAAAATGGACTTTTAGTATAAGGGAAGCTTATAACCTCCGCATTGGCCATGACGAAGAGGACAAGGACTTATGGGCAAAGATATGGACGCTCAATTTATGGCCTAAGGTCGCCACTTTTGCCTGGCTTACTGTTAAAGGCCGCATCCTCACAAGCGAGAATCTAAGGAAAAGGGGAATTCATGGCCCATCCCGCTGCTGCCTTTGTTCGCAGGTGGAGGAAACCACTAATCACCTCCTGGATAGCTGTCCGTTCGCTGCGGCCATCTGGGACAAGGGAGCTGAAGGTTTCAGAAGAATTGATAGGAAACGTGCCCAGCCGGCTAGAACGCTAACCGAGTGGAACCCAAAGATGTTCAAAAACAGAATTATCAGGACCATCTGGAATGCATTACCTGGAATGATCATGTGGTGTATTTGGAAAGAGAGGAACGGTCGAATTTTCCGGGGCGAAAGCTCCAATCCAGACAAGGTGTGGCAGACAGTGCGGGCGAACCTTCTGGCCTCTGTTAAAAGTATGCAATGGCATGACGAGGACAAATTAATTCCTGCAGACGAAAGCCAAGTCAGAGAATTCTGGAGCCTGAATAAACTTCAATTGGACGAACTCCGGATGCGCCCAAAGCCCCTCCAGCCAGACAGCCCGAAAATATGGTCTCCTCCATCTCCCTTGGTTTTCAAGCTAAATTTTGACGGGGCGTCCAGGGGAAACCCGGGACCAGCTGGTTTTGGGGGCCTGTGTAGAGACGCAGGTGGTAAGATTCTCTTTGTCTTTCTGGGGGCGATCGGTCATGACTCCAACAACTCGGCAGAACTTGAAGGGTTGCTCGAAGGTATGCACTGCTTGGTTCGTAGCAACAGTTTCCCGGCGATAATAGAAGGTGACTCCCGGATCCTGATCCAGAAGGCCCGTCGGCTAGCCTATGGACGAGTCAGCGGACAGGTGGCGACCAGCTGGAGGCTGGCTAGCCGTCTGGCAGAACTTCAAAGCCTGATCCACAACCACCCCGCGGTTTCCTTTTCTCACGTCCGTCGGGATGCCAACAGGGTGGCAGATCAGCTAGCGAACGCAGGGGTCGAAGGGGAGCTGGGCACCCAATGGGGCCCTCTGGAGACTTTTGAAGGCGCAGAATGGATTAATAACTGCCGACAGTTGGTAGCACGAGATCAACAGGGCGGTACTCCTCTCACACGCACCCGCGACGTGGAAGGCATGGATGTCAGTCGGCGCGAGCATGCCACGACGATCAATCACCACGATGAAGGCTAGCATTAATAAGGATAGCTATCAAGGAGAGAGGTGGCTGTCCTGGAGCATTTACTCTAACCTCCAAATCGTTAGCGGGGAAATGATTGCGGAGAGGAGGGACGGGATTTTTGACAAGGCAATCCTCCCATCCAGATTGCCCCCTATGGGGAAAGGTACGAAGGTATGTTTTCGCGTCAGGATAATGACGATGAATGGGTTCAAGCCAGATGAGTCCATAATGCCTCCCCCCCCTTTTTATTATCCGCTCGGCTGGCCATCCTCCCATCGTTCCTCTGCTCTGTTCTCCTCCTTTTGCTTTCTCTCCTGGTTTCCCAAGAGGCTTCTTGTCCAAATCTAGAAAGGAATCACGAGTCGTGACTGTCGGGGTGCTCGCAAGCTTTTCATTCTCCAGTTGCAAATGGCTCCGCGAGGGAAATTGGTGAAGGGCAAAGCCCGTGCGGACCCCGAGCAGGCGGCAAGTGCTGTGAATCACCATCGAAGGAAGACCCGAGCCCAGCTTCAGGCCCAAGAGGAAGCAGAAATATTTAAGGACAACATCCCCCTGACAATTCGCCGTGAGGTGGAAGCTATTGCAGAGGATCTCTGGACCTCTGTGCGAAGCATGCCCAAAGACGAGCTTTGACGCGAGGTGGCGGATTGGGTCCTGGACCCTGGCTCCACTGCGGGTCGGGCAGTGGCCTATGATCGTTTGTTAATGCAATACTGGGTGAACATGAAACTTGTGGGACACTCTTTCATGGAACGGGAAGCGAAATCCGCCGGAGATGAGGAACCAGTTCGGGCGTGGAAGCTTCATAATGGGGAGTGCCACCTTATTCATCAGAAGATAGATATTCTGGCCTCTCGCCTGGGCGTCTCCTTCTATGCTGCAGGCAAGGCTCCTGAGGAGAGGGCTCGCCCTAGAGCATGTTACGACCAATGTGGAAAAAATAAAAGACGGGCCTCTTCTCCTGCAGCAGAGCCTACCCCTTCGGGAGCGTCGCCTGTCCCTGCCCAGGCTTTGCGATCCGGCTTACCTTCGGCGTTCCAGAAATTTGACTAAGGGTGGTGACCGGAAGATCGTCTTCACAGCTGTCTCATCATTTTCCTGGTTCGGGTATGCATTGGTCAACTTCTGCGGTAGTCCTGCTCTTTCGGCTCATAGGGTCTTCTGTTTTTGTGTTTTTCCCGTCTGGAAGGTCGGGCCTGCGTGCCCTCTTCATCAGGAAATTTTAGGTGGTCATAGGGATTTTTGTTTTTACAGAACAGTGCATAGGAGGCCCTGCAGGATTTTTTGAGTCTGAATATGTAATTGATTGTACTCTGTATATGATCGGCACCAGTGCTAGAGGCACGTACAGCCCGGCAGGGACTCTCTAGGAGTTCGGGGCTGCTATTTCTGTGTATGGACGCTTGGTAACCCCTCTGTTTTCATAATATGATGTTTTTATTTACAAAAAAAAATGATATTCATAGAAATAATATTGACAATTCCATAATAATTTTCTATCATATATAAAAAGGAAGTTTCTAAAATAAAATGTGTGTGCGCGCTCAATTAAGATTTAAAAATTAAATAATTTATAGTATACATAAAATCAAAAACCTAAAAGAAAACATAATTGAGTATTGTAAAAACAACTTAAACCACATAAAAATTTCAAAATTCATATAAAACTAAGAGATTACTTAAATTTACTTTACATAGATATGCTAATTTCAATAGTTGAATAGAAATCTTGTTTTTCCATTTTCATCAAATGCTCTTGCATTAGTATATTTATTGAATAGTATGGAACATGCCTATCTTTATTCAAAATATCATTATATGTTAATAAGTTTGTATTATTCATGTAATGTAAGAGGGGTACAATTGTCCTACATATGAATAGAAGTAAAGGTTTTAAGGTTATTTAATTTTAAATTATTGATTTGTTTATCTAATATAACTTTTAGAATAAAATATCTTTAATGTAGTTATTAAGAGATAAATTTATGCTATTAAGACATTGTGAGATTTTGTCTAATGTGAAGCTAATTTGTTTTGAAGGGATATGAGAATAAAGTGAAATATTTATATCCTCACCTTCATGAATTAAACCACTTTTTTATTACATCCTGAATTAAAATAAAACAAAATGCCAAACAAGTTATAAAGAATTTTTGAAGGATATGCTAATAAAGTGAAATATTTTTATTTCCACCATTTTAAAATTAAACCATTTAATTATTAAATCATAAATTAAACTATATTAAAAATAAAACTTTATAAATAAATTAAAAAAATCTCAATATCTTATTCACTTAAATGTGAGATATTGAATCCTATAAAATAAATCAAAACCTTAAAAATATACAAGTATTGAATAAAGTAAATTGAAAAAGCACAAAATCTTTGAAGTATGATACTCAAATCTTGAATAATGTAAATCTTGAAAAAAAGGAAGACCTATCAGTCGAAGAGAAAAATGAAAACTATCCGTTGAAGGGAGATGCAAAAATATATATGGTTATCCTCCTCTTTGATGTTGGATCTGTTATGTTGCCTCTCTTCAGTTTTGCGTCGTATCATATCCTCCTAGATCACATCAAAGCCGCGGACATAGGAATAGCCATGGTGGGATAGATTGTGTGCCATTATTTTCTGCATAGAAACATGAAGGGTCCTCGAGTTTGGCTTCTTTTGGGTATGCTGTCGTGACCAAGAACTTGATCCCTCTTTCCTGAGCCTCTGCCATGACTTTCTCCGCAAAGCGATCTTTAACCTGGACGCCAAACGACCAACTTGCAGAAGGCCTTCATGGCGGGGTGGCCTTCATGACGCCAAACGGCTAACCTGGAGAAGGCCTTCATGACGCTTGTGCTTTCAGCGGGGCAATCGATTTGCAAGACGTGTTGTTGCGGTTCACATTCAACAATGTTTACCTAGTGGCGCGTTGTTCTGATGCAAAGATAATATTTGAAACCCTTTCCTTGAAAGATTGGAAACATTCCTTTTTTGTAAATTCACTCAGCATTAGTAATCTCATCCATGGCCTCCATTTTCTCTCTTTGCAAACTGCCATTGACTGGAGGAGGTCGATGGAGCAGGGAAAACGAGTATCCCTTCAAAACCCTCTACGAACCGAATTGAGTTATAGAGGTATGTATGAATCCGTGTCCCTGTCGTCGTTCTTTTGCCTCATCCTTTGCCACCGGCACGTCGGGGAACCGATTCCTGCGGATATCCCGTTGATCTTGTACGAGAGCCGACAATTCAGTGAATTTTAGTCTACCAGAACGAGTTTGAGTTACAGGTTGTGTTAACTTCTCTCTGAATATTTTAACCATGATTCCATGGCTATGAAAAAGGCCCCAGCTGGTCTCATGTCTTGGAAAATCCTGGTTTTGATTGGATCGTCTCCTGTACCAAACAACTTCAAGAGAAGGTCGGTTGAAAAAATCAAAGGTGGATCGTCTCCTGTACCAAACAACTTCAAGAGAAGGTCGGTTGAACAACTCAAAGGTACATATTATTGTTGTTTTCTCCACTCTTCTAGGAAACCCTATTTTCATTGTGAGTACATTCAATAGTCTGAATCTCTTCCTTGTTATCTAAAATCTAAACTATATATTTTCTTTAATTCTATCAATTTGACTGCAAGTATTTTATGTTTGGCTCTGTTATGTTCAGATTGCAAATATTTTATGTTGTCCACGTAACGATTCAAGCCATTTAAAACAAGTCATGGAACAGATTTGAGTTGCAAGTATGTTTGGCTTTGGCTTTTTTCCACTCAATATGTTGGGTATTTTTATTATTTTTCTGCTACAAGTATATGTTCTCAAAATTTTAACTGTGATGCCATGGCTAGAGAATTTGAGCTATATATGAGAATTTGAGCCACAGGTATATATGATAATTTGAGCCACCCAATACTTTGGGGAGTGTTTTTTGTTTTTTTGGTAGTCAATTTGGTCTTCAATTTGTAGTTTTTTTAAGTCATCAATATTTTTTGGGGTTTATAAGCGACTTTTTAAGAGCTAATGGGGAAAGCCCAAATGGTAAAGGGCTAGTCGAGATAGACCCATGTTTGAAAGAGCAACACAATCTCAGACATTTAGGCTAATTCATTCCTCCATTCTGGGTGATTTACATTTAGGCTAATTCATTCCTCCATTCTGGGTGATTTTTCTTTTTTAATTTGGAAGGTGATTTTTATTTTTTAATTTGGAAGGAATTTTTTTTTTTCTATAGATATTATGTATAGTTTACCCTTTTTGGGGGGTTTACCCATTTTTTTTTAGATTTTATGAATAATTTAACAGTTCAGAGTTTCTTACATCATTTAGCATTTTCTTATTCTCCCATGTGTTATCAAACTTATTAGACATATTTATGTTTTTTAAACAAACAACCAGTGATTTTTATTGTTTACTCTTATGAAACTGAAATGTTTTTATATTAAAGTTTTAATAAATTTATCTCACATATGTATTTATATTAAAGTTTTAATAAATTTATATCTTGTAATAAACTATTGAATAATAAAAATCTATTTTAGTGGTAGTAAAGTCCCATCACACTATAATTATACCCCAACTAGAGGTACTTGGGCCAGCAATAACTAATCTACAGGGTCAGGTTAATCCCAGCCTGGAACTACTATTACTACGGGGAGCTTTTATCCAGCCAGACACTCTATACCAGCAACGAAAGTGGAATTAGGGGAACCTCAGTCTCTACAGGGAGCGTCGCAGCCGGCACACAAAGTACAGGTTTAGGTAATCCCGGCAAGCACCAAATCGTCCAGGATAAAGTAGTATCCCAGCCTTAGGATAACTACCTACAACTTATTACTTTTTTCCAGGAATCAAAGATTTATTAGTTTCATTTTTTTAGAATATTTCATTTTTATATAAAATTTAGTTATTATATTTTTTGAGGAATATAAAAATGATTAATTTGACTTTTTTAGTATAAAAATTTATTAGTTTTTTTAGTGGTGGTAAGTAATTCAGTTTCTCCATTTTTATATAAAATTTAGTTACTACCTTTTTACAGGAATCAAAGCTTTATTAATTTATTTTCTTAAAATATTTCATTTTTATATAATATTTACTTATTATTTTTTTAGGAATAAAAAAAAATATTAGTTTTACTTTATTAGTATAAAAATTTATTAGTTTTATTTTACTAGTATGAAAGATTTATTATAATTAACTGCTCAATAAAAATCTATATGTTAAAAGTACAAAGAAATTTAGTATCTCTTTAACACATTTTTATATAACATTTAGTTTTATTTATTAGAATCCAAGATTTATTACTTATTATTATTTTTATTTGTTAGTAGTTTCTTTTTATTAATTAATTAAATAAATAGAAAATTCCATATGACTATTTTATATGCATTAAAAAACATTTATTATATAATAATTATTTATAAATAAAATTGAATAGTAAGATATATATTATATTTTAAATTGAATATCTTTATATAAAGAATATCTATAAAATTTATTTTCTATGTTTTTTGATGATTTTTTTTTTATGAATTTACAATTTATGTTATTTATTTTTTATGGTTTTTTCTTATTTTTAGAGTACAATGTACGTTTAGCAAATTGCTCTATTATGTGGTTGTTGTAATCACTTGTAACATTTTGTTTGTTTTATTAAAACCATGTAATTTTTATTTGAAATGGAATAATGGATATGCCGTTTGGTATTTGATATTAAAAAATTCATTTTCATTAAGTTAGACATTGTATTGTTACAATTGATGTGTTAAAAAATAGAATTATGGTTAGGATTCTTCCTTAGGTTAAGCTAGGATAGAATGATATGAGCTAGGATAGATTAGGTTAGAGTAGGAAAATGAAGGTAGTTTTCTTAAGGAAAGCTAGGGTAAGGTAATGTGTTAAAGGTTAGGTTAAATTAAGCTAGAGTAAGTTAGCTTAGGCTAGGTTAGGTTAGGCTAGCTTATACTAGGTTAGCGTAGAATAAGCTAGAGTGGTAGAGTAGGTTAGAGTAGAGTAGAGTAGGCTAGGCTAGAGTAGGTTGGTCGTAAGTAGGTTAGGATATGCTAGAGGAGGTTAAGCTAGGCGAGAGTAAGAAAGGGTAGAGTAGGCTATGGTAGGCTAGGTTAGACTAATCTAGGCTAGAGTAGGCTTGGCTAGGCTAGGCTAAGCTAGAGTAAACTAGGTGAGGCTAGGATAGAGTGGGATAGGATAGGAAAGGGTAGGCCACGATAGAGTAGGTGAGAGTAGGCTCGGATAAAATAGGATAGGCTAGATTATGCTAAGATAGACTAGAGTAGGCTAAGCTAGGCTAGAATGTGCTTGGATAAACTAGATTTGGGTAGAGTATGCTACGTGAGGCTCGACTAGAGTAGGCTAGGGTAAAATAGGCTAGAGTATGCTAGACTAGAGCAGGATAGGCTAGGCTAGCCTAGAGTGGAGTAGGCCAAGCTAGGCTAGAATGTGCTTGGATAGACTAGAGTAGGGTAGAGTATGCTAGGCTAAAATAGGCTAGAGTATGCTAGAAAAGACTAGGGTAACCTAGAGTAGGGTAGAGTAGAATAAGATAGGTAGGATAGGTTAATCTAGAGTACGATAGGCTAAGGTAGGGTAGGCTTCTCTATTCTAGGCTAGAGTATGCTAGAGTAGACTAGGATAGGATAGAGTATGTTATATTATGCTAGGATACAATAGGTTAGGCTAGAGTAGGATAGGATAAGCTAGGGTAGGATTCTCTATTATGGGCTAGAGTATGGTAGAGTAGGCTATCCTAGGATATAGTAGGTTATATTATGCTAGGGTACAATAGGTTAGGCTAGAGTAGGCTATGCTAGAGTAGGATGGTCTAGAGCAGGTTAATATAGGCTAGTCTAGAGTAGATTAAGCTAGGCTAGGGCAGAGTAGGTTAAGCTAGGTAATGCTAGAGTAGGAAAGGATAAGCTAGGGTATAACAAGCTAGGCTAGAGTAGGCTACGTTACACTACGCTAGAGTATGCTAGAGTACAATATGCTAGAATATAGTAGGATAGGCTACAAAAGGCTAGGATATATTTTTGTAGGCTATAGTAGACTATAGTTGAGTAGGCTAGGATAGAGTATTATATTCTAGACTAGGCTAGGCTATTCTATAGTAGATTAAGCTAGGATAGGGTTAGGATAATGTAGGATAGGGTAGGCTAGGTTAGACTAAACTATGCTAGATTAGGCCATGATAAGCTAGGTAGGAAAGAGTAGGTTGGGATAAGGTAGAGAAGGATAGAGTGGGGTAGGATAGGCTAGGCTAGTGTAGAGTAGGCTAGGCTAGAGTAGGCTAGGCTAGAGTAGGATAGGCTAGGATAGGCTAAACTAGGATAAAGTAGAGTACGATAGAGTAGGCTAGCATAGAGTAGGCTAAGCTAGGCTAGATTAGGTTAGGATATCTTAGAGTAGGTTAAGCTAGGCTAGAGTAGGCTAGGCTAGGTTAGAGTAGTAGCCTAGAGTAAGCTATGATAGAGTAGGAAAGGGTATGATAGGATACGCTAGAGTAGGCTAGCCTAGGTTAGAATATACTAGGATAACCTAGAGTAGGTTAGGTTAGGTTAGGCTATCGTAGGCTATGTTAGGATAGGGTAGAGTAGGAAAAAATAAAGTATCTTAGGCTAGAGTAGGCTATTCTATAGCTCGTTAGGCTAGGATGGAGCAAGTTAAGCTATGATAGGGTAACCTAGGATAGAGTATGCTAGGGTAGGCTAGGTTAGACTACACTAAGCTAGAATACTCTAGGCTAGGATAGGGTAAAGTAGGCTATTTTAAAGTAGGGTAGGATAGAGTTGAGTAGGTTTAGCTAGGCTAGAGTAGGCTAGGATAGAGTAGACTCGGGTAGGTCAGATTAAACTGGGCTAAGCTAGAGTAGGTTAGGCTTGGTTGGAGTAGGTTAGGCTAAGGTAGAGTAGGCTAGGCTAGGATAGGGCATAGAACGCTAGGATAAGGTAGAGTAAAGTACGCTAGAGTAGGCTAGCCTAGCATAGGTTAGGCTAAGCTATAGTAGTTTAATCTAGGATAGAGTAAGCTAGGCTAGGAGATGCAAGGCTAGGCTAAGCTAAGTTAGAGTAGGCTAGGCTACTCGAGGCCAGAGTAGGGTAGGATAAAGTAGGCTAGAGTAGAGTAGGTTAGGCTAGAGTAGACTAGACTAGATTTGGTTAGGCTAAGGTAGAGTAGGTTAAGCTAGTGTAGGGTAATCTAGGATAGAGTAGGATAGGGTATCATAAGTTGGAATAGCCTAAGCTAGAGTTGGATAGAGTGAGCTAGGTTAGTGTAGGATAGGGTATTCTAGGATAGTCTAGAGTAGGCTAGGTTAAGAAGGAGTAGGATAGGTTAGTCTAGGCTACGCTAAGCTAAGCTAGGATAGAGTAGGCTATGATAGAGTAGGGTACGGTAGAGTAGAGTAGGTTAGGATATGCTAGTGTATATTAAGGTAGGATAGAGTAGGCTTGAATAAACTAGTCTAGGATAGCTTACATTAGACTAGGATAAGCTATATTAGGCTAGCTTACTATGGCTAAGCTTAACGTACTATATCCTAACCTTTCTTAATAATTTCAAGAAGCTTTGTGACATATAAGGAGTGGTCTCCCATATCTTCATTATACCATTATATGCCACAAATAATAATGATATATGGCTAATTAATTGCATTATGGCTGAAGTAATGTGCATCCACAATATACATCGAAATAAGCAAGGTGCATTGTAGAATGCATGTGGGGTCATAAGAGGGGTATCATGTCAATATACTAGGTAGATATATGAAGGAGTATAAAAATTCAAATGAAAAAATACATGAATAAAATATAGAGTGAAAATAGTTTTTTTTTTTTAAATTTGGGAAGGCATATTGGGAGGAGGTTAAAAAAATTATTTTGGCAGGTATTTTCCAATATTTTTTGAAAGTAGGGGTATTGTTTCATACACCACAAATTAACGTGATATGGCATGGTTTCACTAAGGAATACCCCATGGGTCAATGAGCATCATCATTTCCTATGAAAATTAGTAACTTGTAATGATGGAAAATTGATTACCATCACTATTAATGCATATATGGGGATGATTCATGAACATCATTATTTCCCATGAATAAAAGTAACTCATAAATGATGAGACTTCAATGACCATCATTACTCTTTTATATTTGGTCATGTTAGTGTTTGATAAAGGATCATCACCATTTATATTAAAAATAAATAAAAATTGTGGCAATGCTTGAGGGATAGTTGTCAGAGTATCATTAATGGTGACGATCACAGAAGTAAACATGACCATTAATTTCTACAATAATGATGTGCAAAAAATTAAATGTAAGATAGGGTAGGATACATTAAGATAGGTTAGGCCATAGTAGGATAGGTTAGGGTTTACTAGGATAGGTTAGGCTAGGCTAGTGTAGGCTAGAGCAAGATAGAGTAGGCTCGGCTAGTCTAGGATAGATTCTGGTATGATATGAAAGGATATACAGCAATACGATAGGTTAAAGTAGAGTATTGTCTTCTAGAATGCAGTAGTATAGTGTGGAGTAGGGTAGATTCACCACAACAAAAATTAAGTTTTGTGAGGAGAAAAAAATTTCACCATAACCTCATTGGTGATATTCAAAAGGCTCTCCATCACAAAAATTAGAATGTAACCAAAGGAAGCATAGCCAATATGAAGGGAGATATGGAAATGGCCTAGTTATACCACCAATAATCATTATTAGTGACGATCAATGATCATGGAAAAATATTAGGAACAATGGTAACA
Organism: Pseudotsuga menziesii; assembly: GCA_001517045.1. Lineage (NCBI taxonomy): Eukaryota > Viridiplantae > Streptophyta > Pinopsida > Pinales > Pinaceae > Pseudotsuga > Pseudotsuga menziesii. The sequence goes on along the minus strand of LPNX010689208.1, from coordinate 104,650 downwards.
TACCTTTAATGACCCTCACTAGTGATGCATATATGACGACAATGTTTGCCACCAAAAACTATGTCTCCAAAGGAAATGTAGCCAAAAGTAAAGGAGATATGGAGACAATGTCGGTCCATGACCACAAACCATTATTAGTGTTGGTTTGTTACCATTCCCTATCAATAATAGTGACATGTCCTTAGTGACCCTAACAATTGAAACATATATGATGATGATCAATTATTTTCATCATTTTCTATGAACGATAGTGAATTTTTAGTGACAAACCTTTAATGAACCTCACTATCGATACATATATGGGGATCGTAAATGGGCATCATCATTTCCTATGAACATTAGTAACTTGTGATGATGGGAAATTAATGACCATCACCATTAACGCATATATGGGGATGATTCATTCCCATCATTATTTCCCATGAATAAGAGTAACTCATAGTGATGAGACGTTAATGACCATAGTTATTGTTTTATATGTGGTGATGTTAGTGTGTGATAAAGGATCATCACCATTTATATTAAAACAATTAAAATTGTCGCAATTCTTGAGGGATAGTCATCAGAGTATCATTAGTGGCAGCAATCACAAAAGTAAACATTACCATTAATTTCTACAATGGTGATGTGCACAAAATCAAATGTAGCTATTAAATTTTCCAATGGTGACATGCAAGAAAATAAATATTACCATGAATTTCCACAATGGTTATGTTATTTGACATGTGTTGTTACCCATTGATATTGATAGCAACACATTTCTATGTATCAGAGAAAAGAAAAAAAACAATGAAAAAAACTAGAAAACAACAATAGAAATCATAAAATTGTAAAATGGAAGAGAACTCATTACCCATGGATAGATAAAGAAAGTGACTTGACATAACAATGGTATTGTATCTATGGTATCAAAAACTTATAGAAAATACCAAGGAACAATAGGCCTTTGCCATGTTTTTATGTTATTTTCTCATGCAATAGTTAAAAGGCATGTACAAAGGGCAATTTAATTCACTTCAACCCTTCTTCGCATTTGGAAAATTGTCATTTTCCTGTTTGAAAAATAAAATTGACTTAACAATTGGCACAAGACAATCGTAGAATTTTTAATTGGTTGTTATAAATATTTGGATGTGAATCATTTTGCTGGATAGTTGGTTCTTAAATGTTTCCTGATTTGGTTTTTACTCTAATTGGTTTTTGTATATCTTTAATTGGATGGTTCTTCAATTGCATCTTCATATCATGGTTATCTTTTAATTAAATATTTATCCTAGATATTTATATTTATGGGTATGGAACACCTAAAAATGGATTGGTAAAATGTATGTTGATTAATTTTTAAACAGACTTAAAATATGTATAGAAGCCTTTGGCTCATAAAGAATGTGTTTGGTTTACATAGATATATATGATGATTTTGCTTGGAATCCATCTATGTAATATTTGATTATTTTAATTTAAATTTATTTATAACATAGGTTTACTATCGGTATCAATAATTATATTTCTTTTTATAGAAATAAAGCTCATAAGGAAGCCTTTCAGTTCTACTTAGTGTATCTGTGATTTTTGCTTGAAGTATGATTTTTTTATATATATGTACATGCATACGATTGTTTTACAGGGCCCGATAAATATGAAATATCTTCCTTCCAATCCCTGTTTGCATAAAAAAATAACGGACTAGAAAAAAAAGTAAAGAACAGATTCATTTGAAGACTTCTTCTAAGAACTTGAATCGTCACATAGATTCTTATCCATATCCATGGAATCATGGTTAAAATATTGAAATATAAGTAAATAGAAACCATAGCCATACATGTCTGTAACTCAAATCCATTCATAAGTGGATTTGAAGGAGGCTTACAGAACTGTAACTCTAATTCATTCGTGGAGGTTTTTGAATCGATTAAATCCTATCGGAGACTTGTTTTCCTTTCTCCATCAAGATCTTCCTAGAAAGCTACGGATTAAACTTGAGATAAAGAGTGATGGATTAATAATGCTCAATGAATTTACAGAAAGGAATGTTTCTAATGTTTCAAGGAAAGGATTTCAAAGGGATCAATTTCATTCATATCGAATAATTGTATGAGAGCGTTTTAAAGGGACCGATTCATATAAGATATCTTCTTTCCAATGTTAGTTTGCATCAAAACATAATGAACGAGAAAGAAAAGGAAAATATCCCACATAATAAAAACCCAAAGCCATACATAGGTGGAAAACACATTCATTTGAGGATGTTTTTGAATGGATTGAATCATTACATAGAGCCTTCTCCATAGCCATGGAATCATTGTTAAAATATTTAGAGAAGTAAAGAAAACACATAGCCATACATGCCTTTGAGTCAAATTCGTTCATGAAGGGATTTGAAGGATCCATACATACATGTAACTCAAATTAGTTCATGGAGGACTTTGAAGGGCTTAAATACTACTGGAGACTCATCTTCCTCACTCCGTCAAGCTCCTCCTGTCAATGGTGGTTTGCAATAAAATTGAGATGTGAGATAAAAAGGAAGCTATGAATGATATTTGAGATAAAAGTGATGGATTAATAATGCTAAAAGAATTTATAGAAATGAATGTTTCTAATGTTTCAAGGGAATGGTCGCAAAGGTATCAATTACATTGATATGGAATAATTGTCTTTGTTCCTTCTCTATATTTGCATCCAAACAGAACAGAGATAATATAAAATAATTGCCATCTTAATAGAACAGATCTAAACATAAAATAATTGTAAGCAAATTGATAGAATGAAAGAAAATATATGCATGATATTTTATAGAACAAGAGATTAAGATTTTTGAATGTACTAAGGATCAAACCTAGGGATTCCTAGAATAGTAGACAAAATAACAATAACATGTAATTTTGAGTTGTTCAACTGAGCTTCTCTTGAAGTTGTCTTCTACAAGAGGCAATCCAATCCAAACCAATATTTTCCATGACATGAGACATGCAAACACAAACTCTATGTGTCTCATAGCCTACTCTAGCCTAGCCTATCATAGCCTAAGCTCACCTAGACTAATCTAGCCTACTCTCTCCTATCTGATCCCATCCTACACTATCCTAGCATAGCGTACTTTCTCATATATTAGCCTAGCATAACCAATTCTATGCTATCCTAGACTATCCTATCCTATCCTACTATACCATATCCTATCATACTATAGCCTAGCGTAGCCTATCCTACTCTAGCCTAACATACCATACCCATTGAGTCTCCAATACAGTTTTAGCTCCTCATAACCTTTCATGAACGAATTTGAGTTACACGTGTGTATGGCTCCTTCGAAGTCGTTCATGAACTAATTTGAGTATGGCTCTGGGTTCTGTTTATTTCTCTATGAATATTTCAACAATGATTCCCTTCGAATACATCCTCAAATGAATATTTGTGGTACATTTTTTTCTTTGTCCGTTATGTTTTGATGCAAATCGGGATTGGCAGGAAGATATTTGATACGAATCAAGCCCCCATCAAATGATCTGATACATGTATGTATTTTCCTAGGTTCTCCTTCCTCTCTCAAAAGTTTAACCATGATGTCATGGATAAAGAATTTGAGCTACAACTTCAACGAGGCTTCTCCTAGCTTCGACCCCAATATTATAATTACAATGCTTGTACGGCCATGGGTTCCCAATAGAGTGGTTGTATGGCCATGGATTCCCAATATTATAATTGACACACCATCGCTATGGCAAGGGTTCCACGTAGTGATTCACACCCTTCATAACCCTCCTGGTATGAGCTCGAGCTCCATTTGTGATTCCATGGCTTCGGCAATGGCTACCTGTATCCACAATATTGATTACATTTAGATTTTCATAAACAGTAGCCTAGCCTAATAGTAAACACCAGCTTACTCCTTTTAATTAATTTAAAGTATCATTACTAATTTAAAATTAGTTTTATTTTAATTAATAGAATGGAAGTTTTATTATTTTGTTTTTAATTAATTAAACAAATGGAAAAATTTTATATGACTATACTTAAAAAATAACATTTATTATATGATAAATATTTATATAAATATATTATATCCTAATTTGAATATTTCTATATAAAAAACTGTGTATAAAATTTATTTCTTATTTTGTATTTATAAATTTATTATTAATGTTAGATATTTTCTATGTGAACTTTTCTTCTGAACTCATACTCAGGCTCACCATCGTCTGTAATGACATAATCTTCCCGATATTTAGATTGCTGGTTGTCTGCCAAATACGTCTGCAATTTGACTAATTCGACCTGGGACTCTGGAAGTTAGTATAGGCACCTGCCTTTGGAATGAACCATTTAGCAGGAGTATACCCATCAAGCAATTACTATTAGTGCTTAAGCTTACTCCTTTTACCCTTTTAACTGTTACCAACTTCCCACTTGGTTACTAAAAAGAATCAATGAAATCATCTCTGAGATGCTAAAGAGAGAAGCTTCCTCCATGGGGACTAGTTTCGATTGAGTAGGTGAGGAGTAGGGGACTAATCCTATTTAAGGAAAGAAGAGATCGATTAACAGATTGAATGTGCATACCAATGATGCATTATTCCATATTCATAATATTTTTTATTATGTTTTTTTCATAGTTATTTGTATGGTTTTGTTTTTTTAAGTAAAACCATGTAATTTTAATATAAAATGGAATAATGGATAAGCTATTTGGCATTAAAAATATGATTTTTCATTAAGTTATATATATTTTATTGTTAGATTATAATTCATGTGCTTACAATTAGGATTATGGTTAAGATCCATGCTTAGGATTATTCATGTAAACATAATATTTATTTGGGATATTAGATTAAATTTAGACTAGGAAAAGGTATCCTAGTCTATGCAGATTAAGGTCAAGTAGATTTCCTATGCTAGGTTAGAATAAACTTTAAGGTAGGTTGGGTTAAGTTAATCAAGCTAGGGTAAGGTATGGTGATAGGCTAGGATATCTAAGGTTAAGGTAGGCTAGGTTAGAGTAGGTTAAGGGAATCTTAGCTTCATTAGTGTATGATACATTAGGTTGCACTACGATAAAATATGATAGGCTAGGCTAGAGTAGGAGAGAGTAGGAGAGAGTAGGATAAGGTAGGTTACCCTATGCTAGAATAGGATAGGATAAGATAGGGTAGAGTGGGCCACAATACGGTAGAGTAGAGTAGAGTAGGATACAATAGAGTAGGCTAGCCTAGAGCATGCTATCCTAGATTTGTGTATGCTACCATTAGCTAGGCTAGGATAGGCTTGAGTAGGCTAAGTTAGGCTAGCTTAGGATAGGATATGATAGGATAGAATAGCGTAGGCTAGAGTAGGATAGGATAGCCTAGAGTACAGTAGGATAGAGAAGGTTAGGATAGAATAGGCAATCTTTGTGTAGAGTGGAGTAGGACAGAGTAGAGTTGGAAAGGCTAGAGTAGGCTAGGGTAGAGTTGGGTAGGGTCGACTCATGCTCTACTAGTCTATGTTAGAGTAGGATAGTCTAGAGGCTAGGATAGAGTAGGATAGGATAGTCAAGGGCAGGCTAGAGAATGATAGGGTAGGGTAGGTTAGAGTAGCGTAGAATATGCTAGTCTAGGACAAAGTAGGCTAGGGTAGGCTAGGGTAGCCTACACTAGGTTAGGCTAGGCTATAGTAGAGAAGGATATGATAGGCTACGCTAGGCCAATGTACATTAGAGTAGGCTACGGTAGGCTAGGATAAAGTAGGGTAGGGTAGGCTAGGCTACGCTAGGCTAGTCTAGGCTAGGCTATGATAAGATAGAGTAGGCTAGGTTAGGCTATTCTAGTCTATGAAATAGTGGGAGAGAATAGGATAAAGTAGGGTAGGCTAGGACAAAATAGTCTAATGTAGAATAGTCTAGTATAGGCTAAGGTATAATAGTCAAGTATGGACTAGAGTAGGCCATGCTAGAGTAGAGTCTAGTAAGATAGAGTAAGCTAGATTAGAGTAGGATAGTGCATAGCAGAGTAATGTATGCTACAGTAAGCTAGAATAGAGTAGGATAAGATAGAGTACGCTAGGCTAGAGTAGACTAGGCTAGAGTATGCTAGGCTAGGCCAAGTTAGAGTAGCCTAGGCTATGTTACACTAGGCTAGAGTTGGCCAACCTAGACTATGATAAAATAGATTAGTCTAGGTAAGGCCACGCAAGGCTAAGATAGAGTAGGCTAGGTTAGGTTAGATAAGGTTAGGCTAGGATAGCCTAGTGTAGAAAAGGTTATACTGGGATATACTAGACTAGGATAGAGTATGCTAGTGTGCTCTAAAGTAGGCTAGGATATGTGAGAATAATCTAGTCTAGAGTAGGATAGGATAAGCTAGAGTAGAGTAGTATAAAACAAAGTAGGATAGCCTAGACTAGTGTCTTCTAGTGTTTGCTAGGATAGGTTAGGCTAGACGACTAGTAGTGAGTAGGTTAGGCTAGACCAGAATAGGATAGCGTAGAGTAGGATAGAGTGGGATAGAGTAGGATAGGATAGGATGGGATATAGTAGGATAGGATAGGCTAGAGTAGGTTATGATAGAATATGCTAGGATATCCTAGAACAAGATAGAGTAGGATAAAGTAGGCTAGTATAGGATAGAATATGCTAGGCTAGAGTAGTATAGGTTAGATAAGGATAGGCTAGAGTAGAGTAGGTCGGAGTAGGCTAGGTAACTATATAGTAGAGTAGGCTAGAGTAGAATAGGATAAAGTAGAGTAGTCTAAAGTAGCATATGCTACGCTAGAGTAAGCTAGGAGGGAATATGATAGGTTTAAACTAAGAGTAGGCTAGGATAGGAAAGTGTATGGGATGATGCAAAATCATGAACTCCTTTAAAGACACTTTAGATGCCACATAATACTGGAATAAATGAAAAATTCTGACTTTAGGTGACAATTAGGGGTACTTCACTAACTTATTTGAAGATGAAGTAAAAAGAGAAAAGATAGGTAATTGAATCATCTTTCATAATATATAGCATTTATGCAGAGAAAATGTGTGTAAATGATTATAAAATTAATTTTCGTGAAAGTGAGTTTTCAAATTTTCAACACATCTTAACATATATGTTTGTGCGGGTGTAGCAATATATGAGGTAAATGATGTCCATTTGAGATAAAATATTGTAGACATATAAAGGACATATGGGCCTAGTGCAACACTATTTATTCGTAATTTTTCATGAATTATTTTTATTATTATTAATTATTGAAGTGAGAAAAGTTTGAAATTAAAACATTATGTGCGGTTGCAACACTTTAGGGGAAAAAATTAATGAAATCCTTGATTTCTTAATATAAGATCATAGAGATTAATCTTTTCTAGTGCACGATATAGTTTTTTTGGGAAATGGTGATGGAAATCAGAAGTTATATAACAAACAATCGATGTATGTATTTTTGAAAACTAACGTGTGTCATTTGGAAAAATAATTATAAATAAATAAAACATAGCTTTGAAGGAAAAAATTACATATTCAGAATCATCATTTCGTACTTTACAATATCGTACATTTTGATAAAAAAAAATATTGTGTATGTCATATCAAAACACGCCATCTAATCTGAGCATATTGATAGAGTTCTAAAAGACAAGAAATAGCCCTGGTTGATTTGTCCTAGCCAATAGGTTCGGTATTCTGAAGTTGCTTCCAAACCTAATGCCAAACCTTAATCCCACCAATTATTTAAATTTTAAAATAATGCATATGCAATATAGCGCATATGCGATATGAATAAGCTGTATCGCATATGTGTTATAGATTATTCATATCGCATATGCGTTATATCGCATGTGCGATATTAACATGCTGTAACACAGATGCGATATATAGAATTATGTTTAGAGCTAATTTATGTGGCATGGCTTGTAGATTCACAATGTCACTAGCTACTTCGAAGTTGTATGGGTGGTGGGTTCCCACTATAGATTACTTCATGGAAGTTCTTTAATGTTGCTAGCATAATTGAACTAGCTAAATTCTAATGGTGCTATAGGTAAATTTTAACTAATTTGTTTTTGTCATAACACATCATTGTACACCACCCTCATCCTCCTCATCATCACCACCCTCATCATCCGCATCATCATCATCATCCTCATCCTCATCTTCATCAGCATCATCATATAGTCATCCTCCTCCTCCTCCTCCTCATCATCACCATTGTTCATCATCATTGTCATCACCATCACCCTCATCAGCTTGATCATCATCATCATCACCCTCATCCTCATCCTCATCATCATCATCATCACCCTCGTCCTCATCAGCATCGTCATGGTCATCATCGTCATGGTCATCATTGTCATCATCATCATCATCATCATCACCCTCATCCTCATCCTCCTCCTCCTCCTCATCATGCTCATCCTCCTCATCCTTGTCATCATCATCACCCTCATCCTCATCACCTTAATCATGACCATCATCGTCATCATCTTCATCCTCATCCTCATCCTCATCTTCATCATCGTCAACCTCATCATTATCATCACCCTCATCCTCATCATCATCATCATCATCATCATCATCACCCTCATCCTCATCACCATCATCATCACCCTCATTTTCAGCATCATCATCATCCTCATTCGCATCAGCTTCATCATGTTCATCCTCCTCCTCCTCATCATCACCACCATCATCATCCTCATCCTCATCAACCTCATCATCATCATCACCCTCATAATCATCATCACCATCATCATCCTCATCCTCTTCATCATCATCATGGTCATCATCATCATCATCACCCTCATCATCATCATCACCCTCATCCTCATCATAATCATCATAGTCATCATCATCATCATCATCATCATCATGGTCATCATCACCCTCATCCACATCCTCATCCTCATCATCATCATCATCACCCTCATCCTCATTATCTTCATCATGGTCATCATCACCATCATCCTCCTCCTCATCATTACCCTCCTCCTCCTCCTCCTCATCATACTCATCATCCCCCTCATCATCACCATCATCCTCATCATCATCTTCATCATCACCCTCATCCTCCTCATCATCATCATCCTCATCAGCATCGTTCATCACCCTCATCCTCACCATCATCATCATCTTCATCGAGAGCCTCATCCTCATCCTCATCATCATATTCATCATCCTCCTCATCATCACCATCATCCTCATCATCATCTTCATCGTCACCCTCCTCCTCCTCCTCCTCATCACCCTCATCCTCATCATCATCAACCTCATGTGATTTTTCATTTCATTGTTTTACAAGGTGATCCAATTATTAAATATTAGCTTATAATGTAATTTCATAGAGATATAAATAAATATAATAAAATTTCATGTAATAACAAAAACAAATTAATTTCAAAATAGATATAGGCATGACTATTATGAAATATATGATGCTCTTTGGTGTTATTATAAAATGTAAATATTGTATCGAAACAAATTAACTAATTTTTTTATGGATAATATATTCCAACTACAAACATTAATGATATTCATAGAAATAATATTGACAATTTCATAATAATTTCCTATCATATATAAGAAGGAAGTTTCTAAAATAAAATGTGTGTGTGCGCTCAATTAAGATTTAAAAATTAAATAATTTATAGTATACATAAAAGCAAAAACCTAAAAGAAAACATAATTGAGTATTGTAAAAACAACGTAAACCACATAAAAATTTCAAAATTCATATAAAATTAAGAGATTACTTAAATTTACTTTACATAGATATGCTAATTTCAATAGTTGAATAGAAATCTTGTTTTTCCATTTTCATCAAATGCTCTTGCATTAGTATATTTATTGAATAGTATGGAACATGCCTATCTTTATTCAAAATATCATTATATGTTAATAGGTTTGTATTATTCATGTAATGAGAGAGGGGTACTACAATTGTCCTACATATGAATAGAAGTAAAGGTTTTAAGATTATTTAATTTTAAATTATTGATTTGTTTATCTAATATAAATTTTAGAATAAAATATCTTTAATGTAGTTAATAAGAGATAAATTTATGCTATTAAGACATTGTGAGATTTTGTCTAATGTGAAGCTAATTTGTTTTGAAGGGATATGAGAATAAAGTGAAATATTTATATCCTCCCCTTCATGAATTAAACCACTTCTTTATTACATCATGATTTAAAATAGAACAAAATGCCAAACAAGTTATAAAGAATTTTTCAAGGATATGCTAATAAAGTGAAATATTTTTATTTCCACCATTTTAAAATTAAACCATTTAATTATTAAATCATAAACTAAACTATATTAAATATAAAACTTTATATATAAATTAAAAAAATATCAATATCTTATTCACTTAAATGTGAGATATTGAATCCTATAAAATAAATCAAAACCTTAAAAAAATAGAAAACCTATCCGTTGAAGACAAAAATGAAAACTATCCGTTGAAGGGAGATGCAGAAATATATATGGTTATCCTCCTCTTTTATGTTGGATCTGTTATGTTGCCTCTCTTCTGTTTTTGTGTCGTATCATATCCTCCTAGATCACATAAAAACCGCGGACATAGGAATAGCCATGGTGGGATAGATTGTATGCCATTATTTTCTGCATAGAAACATGAAGGGTATGTTGTCATGACCGAGAACTTGATCCCTCTTTCCTGAGCCTCTGCCATGACTTTCTCCGCAAATAAATCTTTAACCCGGACGCCGAACGGCTAACCTGCAGAAGGCCTTCATGGCGGGGTGGCCTTCATGAGGCCAAACGGCCAACCTAGAGAAGGCCTTCATGACGCTTGTGCTTTTGGCAGGGCAATCGATTTACAGGATGTGTTGTTGTAGTTCACGTTCAACAATGTTTACCTGGTTGCGCGTTGTTCTGATGCAAAGATAATCTTTGAAACCCTTTCCTTGAAAGATTTGAAACATTCCTTTTTTCTAAATTTACTCAGCATTAGTAATCTCATCCATGGCCTCCTTTTTCTCTCTCTGTAAACTACCATTGACAGGAAGAGCTCGACGGAGCAGGGAAAACGAGTATCCCTTCAAAACCCTCTACAAACCGAATTGAGTTATATACAGGTATGTATGAATCCGTGGCCCTGTCGTGATTCTTTTTCCTCATCCTTCGCCACCGGCGCGTCGGGGAACGGATTCCTGCGCATATCCCGTTGATCTTGAATGAGACCCGACAATTCAGTGAATTTTAGTCTGCAAGAATGAGTTTGAGTTACAGGTTGTGTTACCTTCTCTCTGAATATTTTAACCATGATGCCATGGCTATGAAAAAGGCCCCAGCTGGTCTCATGTCATGGAGAAGCCTGGTTTCGATTGGATCGTCTCCTGTACCAAACAACTTCAAGAGAATGTCGGTTGGACAACTCAAAGGTGGATCGTCTCCTGTACCAAACAACTTCAAGAGAAGGTCGGTTGAACAACTCAAAGGTACATATTATTGTTGTTTTCTCCGCTCTTCTAGGAAACCCTATTTTCATTGTGAATACATTCAATAGTCTGAATCTATTCCTTGTTACCTAAAATCTCACCTATATATTTTCTTTGCCATTCTATCAATTTGACTGCAAGTATTTTATGTTTGGCTGTGTTATGTTCAGATTGCAAATATTTTATGTTGTCCAGGTAACTATTTAAGGCATTAAAACAAGTCATGGAACAGATTTGAGTTGCAAGTATGTTTGGCTTTGGCTTTTTTCCACTCAATATGTTGGGGATTTTTATTATTTTTCTGCTACAAGTATATGTTCTCAAAATTTTAACTATGATTCCATGGCTAGAGAATTTGAGCTATATATGAGAATTTGACCCACAGGTATATATGATAATTTGAGCCACCCAATACTTTAGGGAGTGTTTTTTGTTTTTTTGGGGTTTATAAGCGACTTTTTAAGAGCTAACGGGGAAAGCCCAAACAGTAAAGGGCTAGTCGAGATAGACTCATGTTTGAAAGAGCAACACTATCTCAGACATTTAGGATAATTCATTCCTCCATTTTGAGTGATTTAAATTTAGGTTAATTCATTCCTCCATTCTAGGTGATTTTTATTTTTTAATTTGGAAGGTGATTTTTATTTTTTAATTTGGAAGGAATTTTTTTTTAATAGATATTATGAATAGTTTACCTTTTTGGGGGGTTTACCCAATTGTTTTTAGATTTTATGCATAATTTAACAGCTCAGGTTTTCTTACATCATTTAGCGTTTTCTTATTCTCCCATGTGTGATCAAACTCATTAGACATATTTATGTTTTTTAAACAAACAACGAGTGATTTTTATTGTTTACTCTTATGAAACTGAAATGTTTTTATATTAAAGTTTTAATAAATTTATCTAACATATGTATTTATATTAAAGTTTTAATAAATTTATATCTCGTAATAAACTATTGAATAATAAAAATCTATTTTAGTGGTAGTAAGTAATTTAGTTTCTCCTTCATTTTTATATAGAATTTAGTTATTACTTTTTTCCAGGAATCAAAGATTTATTAGTTTCATTTTTTTAGAATATTTCATTTTTATATAAAATTTAGTTATTATATTTTTTGAGGAATAAAAAAATTATTAATTTGACTTTTTTAGTATAAAAATTTATTAGTTTTTTTTAGTGGTGGTAAGTAATTCAGTTTCTCCTTCATTTTTATATAAAGTTTAGTTATTACTTTTTTCCAATCAAAGCTTTATTAATTTATTTTCTTAGAATATTTCATTTTATATAGTATTTACTTATTACTTTTTTTAAGGAATAAAAAAAAATATTAGTTTTATTTTATTAGTATAAAAATTGATTAGTTTTATTTTACTAGTATGAAATATTTATTATAATTAACTACTAAATAAAAATCTATATGTTAAAAGTACCAAGAAATATAGTATCGCTTTAACACATTTTTATATAACATTTAGTTTTATTTATTAGAATCTAAAATTTATTATTTTTATTTATCAAAGATTTATTAGTTTTATTTTATTAGAATCCAAGGTTTATTACTTATTACTTATTATTTATTTTTATTTGTGTGTAGTTTCTTTTTATTAATTAATTAAATAAATAGAAAATTCCATATGACTATTTTATATACATTAAAAAACATTTATTATATAATAATTATTTATAAATAAAATTGAATAGTAAGAGATATGTTACATTTTAAATTGAATATCTTTATATAAAGACTATCTATAAAATTTATGTTCTATTTTTTTAATGATTTTTTTATGAATTTACAATTTATGTTATTTATTTTTTATGGTTTTTTCTTATTTTTAGAGTACAATGTATATTTAGCAAATTTCTCTATTATGTGGTTGTTGTAATGAGTTGTAACATTTTGTTTTTTTTATGAAAACCATGTAATTTTTATTTCAAATGGAATAATGGATATGTGGTTTGGTATTTGATATTAAATCAGCATAGATCCAAATCCCAGGCTCTATCAAGCACCAAGAGGGATCAAATCTTTGGAGGTGTAGACCTCCAAAGATTGCACTCAACTATCAGCGTTATTGTGATTCAAACCAAAAGGCACATTTTTTTATTTAAGGTCCACAAATAATATTTTTATTATTAATATTTACTACTATTTATGGCTGCATATAATATTTTTTATTTTGTTAGAAAAAAAACATTAAAACATCTCCCCCATACATAGTTTTAAAACCATGTGCAAGGCCCTCCTAAAATCATGGGTTGTTTAGGAGACCTTGCACATGGTATTAAAACCATTCGCAACTACCTCCTAAACCATGTACAACAAAACCATGGGTTGTTTAGGAGGCCTTACACATGGCTTTAAAACCATTTGTAAGGCCCTCCTAAACCATGTACAATAAAACCATGGGTTTTTAAGAGGCCTTGCACATGGTTTTCAAACCATGTGCATGACCAACATTTTTTTTGCGGATAATTCAATTTTTTATTTTTATTATTTTTTATTATTTTGTTAAGTAGAAACATTACAACATCTCCCCTATATTGTGTTGTTTTTCTCACGGACATTTTTTTATCGCAGATAATTAAATTTTTTATTTATTTCTTATTATTTTGTTAGGTAGGAACATTACAACATCTCACCCATATTAGATTGTTTTTGTGGCCGACATTTATTTTGGAAGATAATTAAAAGTTTTGTTTTTTATAGCCGACATCTATGTCACGTACGTAACATTACAATGTTATGTAACGTTACAACGTTACATAACGTTACAAGATCTCCCCCATACTGGGCTATAGAGCGCCTCTCGGCGCAAAAAAATCATTTTCATTAAGTTGGACATTGTATTGTTACAATTGATGTGTTAAAAAATAGAATTATGGTTATGATTCTTCCTTAGGTTAAGCTAGGATAGAATAATATGAACTAGGATAGATTAGGTTAGAGTAGGAAAATGAAGGTAGTTTTCTTAAGGAAAGCTAGGGTAAGGTAATGTGTTAAAGTTTAGGTTAAATTAGGCTAGAGTAAGTTAGCTTAGGCTAGGTTAGGTTAGGCTATCTTATACTAGGTTAGCGTAGAATAAGCTGGAGTGGTAGAGTAGGTTAGAGTAGAGTAGAGTAGGCTAGGCTAGAGTAGGTTGGTTGTAAGTAGGTTAGGATATGCTGGAGGAGGTTAAGCTAGATGAGAGTAAGCAAGGGTAGAGTAGGCTATGGTAGGATAGGTTAGACTAATCTAGGTTAGAGTAGGATTGGCTAGGCTAGGCTAAGCTAGAGTAAACTAGACGAGGCTAGGCTAGAGTGGGATAGGATAGGAAAGGGTAAGCCACGATAGAGTAGGTGACAGTAGGCTCATATAAAATAGGATAGGCTAGATTAGGCTAAGATAGACTAGAGTAGACTAGGTTAAGCTAGAGTACAATATGATAGAGAAGTCTAGACTAGAGTAGGCTAGGCAAGGCTAGCCTAGAGCAGAGTAGGCTAAGCTAGGCTAGAATGTGCTTGGATAAACTAGATTAGGGTAGAGTATGCTAGGTGAGGCTCGACTAGAGTAGGCTATGGTAAACTAAGCTAGAGTATGCTAGACTAGAGCAGGCTAGGCTAGGCTAGCCTAGACTGGAGTAGGCTAGGGTAGGATAGAATGTGCTTGGATAGACTAGAGTAGGGTAGAGTATGCTAGATGAGGCTCAACTAGAGCAGGCTAGGCTAAAATGGGCTAGAGTATGCCAGAAAAGACTAGGGTAACCAAGAGTAGGGTAGAGTAGAATAAGATAGGTAGGATAGGTTATGCTAGAGTAGGATAGGCTAAGGTAGGGTAGGCTTCTCTATTCTAGGCTAGAGTATGCTAGAGTAGACTAGGCTAGGATAGAGTATGTTAGATTATGCTATGATACAATAGGTTAGGCTAGAGTAGGATAGGATAAGCTTGGGTAGGCTTCTCTATTCTAGGCTAGCGTATGGTAGACTAGGGTAGCTTAGGATATAGTAGGTTATATTATGCTAGAGTACAATAGGTTAGGCTAGAGTAGGCTATGCTAGAGTAGGATGGTCTAGAGCAGGTTAATATAGGCTAGTCTAGACTAGATTAAGCTAGGCCAGGCCAGAGTAGGTTAAGCTAGGTAATGCTGGAATAGGATAGGATAAGCTAGGGTATAACAGGCTAGGCTAGAGTAGGCTAGGTTACACTAGGATAGAGTATGCTAGAGTACAATACGCTAGAATATAGTAGGATATGCTACAAAATCCTAGGATAGATTTTGGTAGGCTAGAGTAGAGTAGGCTAGGGCAGCGTAGTATATTCTAGAGTAGACTAGGCTATTCTACAGTACATTAAGCTAGGATAGGGTTAGGATAAAGTAGGATAGGGCAGGCAAGGTTAGACTAAACTATGCTAGATTAGGCCACGATAAGCTAGCTAGGAAAGAGTAGATTGGGATAAGGTAGAGAAGGATAGAGTGGGATAGGATAGGCTAGGCTAGTATATGATAGGCTAGGCTAGTGTAGAGTAGGCTAGGCTAGAGTAGGCTAGGCTAGGATAGGCTAGAGTATGATAAAGTAGAGTACGATAGAGTAGGCTAGCATAGAGTAGGCTAGGCTAAGATAGATTAGGTTAGGCTATCTTAGAGTAGGTTAAGCTAGGCTAGATTAGGCTAGGCTAGGTTAGAGTAGTAGCCTAGAGTAAGCTAGGATAGAGTAGGAAAGGGTACGATAGGATACGCTAGAGTAGGCTATCCTACGCTAGAATATACTAGGATAACCTAGAGTAGCTTAGGTTAGGTTAGGCTATCGTAGGCTATGTTAAGATAGGGTATAGTAGGAAAAAATAAAGTATCTTAGGCTAGAGTAGGCTATTCTATAGCTGGTTAGGCTAGTATGGAGAAAGTTAAGCTAGGATAGGGTAACCTAGGATACAGTATGCTAAGGTAGGCTAGGTTAGAATACGTTAGGCTAGATTACTCTAGGCTAGGATAGGGTAAAGTAGGCTATATTAAAGTAGGGTAGGATAGAGTTGAGTAGGTTTAGCTAGGATAGAGTAGGCTAGGATAGAGTAGACTCAGGTAGGTTAGGTTAAACTAGGATAAGCTAGAGTAGGTTAGGCTTGGTTGGAGTAGGTTAGGCTAAGGTAGATTAGTCTAGGCTAGGATAGGGCAGAGAATGCTAGTATAAGTTTGAGTAAAGTAGGCTAGAGTAGGCTAGTCTAGCATAGGTTAGGCTAGGTTATAGTATTTTAATCTAGGATAGGAGATGCAAGGCTAGGCTAAGCTAAGTCAGAGTAGGATAGGCTACGCGAGGCCAGAGTAGGGTAGGATAAAGTAGGTTAGAGTAGATTAGGTTAGGCTATAGTAGACTAGACTAGATTTGGTTAGGCTAAGGTAGAGTAGGTTAAGCTAGAGTAGGGTAATCTAGGATAGAGTAGGCTAGGGTATCATAGGTTGGAATAGCCTAAGCTAGAGTAGGCTAGAGTGAGCTAGGCTAGTGTAGGATAGGGTATTCTAGGATAGTCTAGAGTAGGCTAGGTTAAGAAGGAGTAGGATAGGTTAGTCTAGGCTAGGTTAAGCTAGGCTAGGCTAGAGTAGGCTATGATAGAGTAGGGTAGGGTAGAGTACAGTAGGTTAGGATAGGCTAGTGTATATTAAGGTAGGCCAGAGTAGGCTTGAATAAACTAGTCTAGGATAGCTTACATTAGATTAGGATTAGCTAGATTAGGCTAGCTTACTATGTCTTAGATTAATGTACTATATCCTAACCTTTCTTAATAATTTCAAGAAGCTTTGTGACATATAAGGAGTGGTATCCCAGATCTTCATTATACCATTATATGCCGCAAATAATAATGATATGTGGCTAATTAATTGCATTATGGCTGAAGTAATGTGCATCCACAATATACATCGAAATAAGCAAGGTGCATTGTAGAATGCATGTGGGGTCATAAGAGGGGTATCATGTCAATATACTAGGTAGATATATAAAGGAGTATAAAAATTCAAATGAAAAAATACATGAATAAAATATAGCTATGTTGAGATGTTGAGATTGTGTTTGACTCAAAATTCATACTAGAAAATAAATCCATTAGTGTAATCTTTTTTATAATAAATATTTTCTTCATGTTTATTTTTTACTTGAATATAAGCTCACCACTTCATACTCTATTGTGCCATGAATTAACATCCATAGATCCTTGCTCTATAAGTAGATGAGTTTCTTTAACATCCACAAATGACCTATTCATAGGTTGACTATATTCACGATAAAGGACAATACCATAAAGTTAACATTTTTAATTTGAACTATCAACAAACTAAAACAATGAAAAAAAATGTGGCTACTATATAGTTTTACAAACATGGTCAATTTAATGTCATAAACATGATCAATTTTATCAACTTATAGTGTTGATATCCCTCTTGATTTATTCTTCTTGATGTATTGGTCTAAAATTTACATAATCTTAAATAATCATGAATTATATGTGAATGTGTCAACAGTTAACTATTTTAGAAAGATTTTAAAATGGAATATTTAAAAAGAACACAGAAGAAAAATGCACGCACATCATAGAGATGCAAACCACAATTTGAAGAATGCAACTTGGTAATGAAGTTTGAGTCTCTTGGCATGTGTCTTCGGGTCCACTTCCAACGAGATTGTTTGTATTAATTCTTCAATTGTTCAAAGTTACAACAATTTAGAGGACTCCCCGCAATTCTATATGTTAGTTGCAGTGATAGATGGAACCAATGCTATCTTTCACTTTGCTAAAGATCTCCGCTCACATGCACTATGAGAAATTATATCTCTTGTGTTTTTTGGAACCTCCTCTAAACTGTTATTTACCTTCACTAAATTGGAAATCATCCATAATGACTATCAAATCCACTCCTTTCTCACTATTAATTTTGAACTTCTCAGCATAAACTCCTATGTCCTATACTACATCCAAACTCTTGGTTAGATAGAAGAGTTGGGTTTGTTTTGAGGGTCACAGGGATTGATCTCAAGTTAGGTATTAAATTTCATTTCCAACTTAAATTACCTTTCAATATAAAGGAAAATATTGAAGGCATCAGTGTAGTGATAAAAATTGTAGATCCAATAGCATAAATCCCAGCTAAAAATAATAGTCGTTTGTTAGAATTTGATGTTTATTTTGTTGTATTCTTGATTTATATCTTCTGCTTGCCAATCTTAAATTTTATCATACAAATTTTCCAATCCTGACGTGACCAACCTGAATTTTCCAATCCCAACTTTGGAATTCAAAAGTCGAAAGTGTCCAAACAAAAATAACTACAGTCGGAAAATTGGCCCTATCACTTCATCCTCATGTCGGAATACAAAAGTCAGTAATAGGCCCTAATCACTACCAACTTATTTTTTTGATATCTTTCTTATTTGGAGTCCATTTTTTCATCCTCATGTTGGAAGCCAAAAGTTAGTAATAGGCCCTAATCACTACCAACTTATTTTGTCGATATCTTTCTTATTCAGAGTCCATTTTTTATGAAACAAGAGTCACCAGAAATTGTTTGGTCATATCTAAGTGATTATATATTTGATTTCAGCATTTGAAGGGTTTCATATTTAGTCATTTGGGAAATCCTCTTGGATCAAACCTCCCCACTAGAACTACTTTGGACCACCAAAATCCCAGAAATATTCAATAAACATGTGAGGGTACAACTCCTTTATATTTTAAGTATCTATCCATCATTCCTTGCTTGGAGGCATTCTTTTAAAACCCACATAAATATATTCCACATATATTATTCATGAATTTCCTATCCTCGTGACAAAAATGACGTCTTCCTACAACTCTTCAGAAGTCAACACTATCCAAACAAAGTAACTACAACCCTTTTGATTTTTTGATACTGACTTTGAAAGTCATAATTCAACATTGTCCTAATAAAATTAACAATTATTCTCCCAAATTTTTGATGTTGACGTTGGAAGTCAATAGGCCCTTGTCACTTCCAACTTATCTCGTTGATATCTTTGCCATCGAGGGTCATTTTTTTATGAAATGAGAGTCACAAGAAATATTTTGGTGATCTCTATGTGATTGTATATTTTTGTTCAACATTTGAATACTTACATGTTCAGTAATTTGGGATATCCTCTTGGATCAAACCTCCAAATTAGAAATCTATTGGACAACCAAAATCCTGAAAATATTCAGGAAACAGGTGAGGGTACAAATCCTTCACCGTTTCTATCTCTATCCATCATGCCTTGCTTGGATGCATTGCTTTATGGTCCATGCAAAGATATTTAGCATCTCTTCTTAGTGAAGTTCTTCTCCTCCTGTCAAGAATGTTGTTTTCCTGCAACTCATCAATATAATTAGGTTCAAAGTCATCAACATAAGGAACATGAACATTATCCTCTTGATCCATGATCATTGGAGAATCATACAATTTCAAGTTTTCTAATTTCACAATGGAATACATTTACATTTATGGAGGTAAACCTAACGAGTAAACATTATTGCCAACTTTATCCAAAATTGTGAAGAGTCCATACCTAAGTGGTTTAATCATTTTACCTTAACCATTAAGTCATTATTTGTTGATATGAAGCCAAAATTAATCACCAACTTGAAAATGATGATGTACTTGTTGCTTTTCATGGCTTGTCTTGTATTTGGCATGGATTTTCTCCAATTGTTCTTATATAGTTTTACAAACCTCATAAATTTTATCAACATATAGTGTTAATAAGTTTAGATGATAATCCCTCTTCATATATTGTTCTTGATGTATTGATCTGAATTTTACACGATCTTAAATAACCATGAATTATGTGTGCATGTCTCATTATTTTAATCATTTAGAAAGATTTTAAAATGGAATATTTAAAAAGAGAACATAAGCAAAAATATTTCACATCATAGAGATGCAAACCACAATTTTAAGACTCCAACTTTATAATGGAATTTGAGACTGTTGTCCTACATCTCGGGGTCCACTTCCAATGAGACTATTTCTATTAATTCTTAAAATGTTCAAAAATTATATCAATTTAGAGGATTCTCTCCAATTATATTTATTAGTTGAAGTAACATATGGCACTAGTGCGATATTGCACTTTGTCAAAGACCTCCCCTAGCACGCAGTATGAGAAAATCTATCTCTTCTGATATTTGGATCCACCTCGAAACTGTTATTTTCCTTCATTGCATTGGAAATAATCCACAATGACTATCAATTTAACTCCTTGTTCACTATTAATTTTGAACTTCTGAGCCTAAACTTCTCTGTCCTGGAATGTGCCCAAACTCTAGTTTAAATAACATAGCTGAGTTTGTTTTGAGGGCCGCAAGTCGCAATCCTAAATTGGGTATTAAATATGATTTCCAAATTAAATTATAGTTCAATATAAACACCAAGATTAAAGGAATTGGTGTAGTGAAAAAATTTGCAGATCAGATAGCAGAAAACCCAGATAAAATTCATAGTTGTTTGTTAGTATTTGCTATCAATTTTATTGGAATGTTGAATTGTATCTTCTTCCGTGATATCAAATTTTCCAATCCTAACATTACTAATAAAAATTTCTCAATCATGACGTGGAAACCCTATATTTTCCAATCCCAACATTGCAAGTCATAAATAGACACTGTCTAAAAAACAATAAATACAACCATTCCAATTTTCCTTTACCAACTTTAGAACTGAGAGGTCAAAATTGGCCTAATAACATTAACAATGATTCTCTTAACTTTTTGATCATGATGTTGGAAGTAGAAAGTCGGAAATACACTCTTATCACATACAACTTTCCTTATGAATATATTTCTCATCCGGCTTGCCCTTTGTGGTTTGCAATAGTTGTTTTGGCTTAAACACTACAACTTTGAGTTGTTTCAAAGGTTTTCTCTTAGTGTTTAATCGCTCCATGTATTCTATTTCTTCTCTGCACAACCTCATCCATCATTTTGTTCATCATGTGGTTAAGTGGAGATTGTCTTTTCTTGACTCTAATCTCATGTAGAGGGTTTCCAAGTCTTCAAGGGTTATTAACCCGTATGAAGATATTCTTTGAGTCTTAAATCTGGAATTTGTTAATGAGGTTCATAGTTTTGAAACATAGCTAACTCAGTTGATTCTTGTTTGCGGGAATAAAGGGAAAGCCACGAAGAGCCAGTTGTTATCCCTCTATGTGATTAGTGGAGGTGAGCTTCTTTATCCCTATATATTGTAAAAGAACTACATTTCATACTTAAATGAATTTATCATGACTTCAAACTCATGTTTGACAATTGAACCCATGGTGCAATGAAAAGGGTACATGAATCTTTGGATAAGATTTGCATTACTCTTCTCATCCAATCTTTCATTCAATGTAACTTTACACACGAAGTGGTTTTAAGAGATGTTATAGTTTATTAAGGAAGTTATTACATAGCTTAAAACTATTAAAATGTAGGCGGATGCAAGTGATTGATGCACAAGCTAGCTAACAGGGGAAACTTGGTTACTTCCTCTCAAGATTCATTCTTCTCTGTCATGAGGTGAGGGATTCTACCCTAAAATCTGTTAAAAGGAAGATTTTATTAATTAGGTGATTATGATTGATATTAATGCCCATAGGTCCATGTGTATGTATACACTGATGTGACGCAGATCCTTCATTGTACACTTGGATCAACAATGAGTACCAGGTATGCCTCACTTGAATGTATATGGTAGGAAGAGATCCATGGAAACTCTTGTTTCAGAGTATTTGCGAACGAAAAGGGATTTACAACTTCTGCTGAATTTTAAGATAAGTTGGATTTTTAACTATCAATTGTTGGGTTTGTACATTGATTTGAGAATTCATGGTGATTTGGTAAATGACTATAGAGTGCTTTAAAAATTCGCACAAAACAATCGTAGAATTTGTAATTGGTTGTTATAAATATTTGAATGTGAATCATTTTGGTGGATAGTCAGTTCTTATATATTGTTTGATTTATTTTTTGCTCTAATTGGTTTTCTTACATATTTAATTGGATGGTTGTTCAATTGTATATTGATATCATGGTTACGTTTTAATTAAATATTTATCCTAGATCTTTCTATTTGTGGGTATGGAAGACCTAAACATGAATTGGTAAAATGTATGTTGATTAATTTTTAAACATAATTGAAGTGTGTATATAAGCCTTCTATTCATAGAGAATGTGCTTGGTTTACCTAGATATATTTGGTGATTTTGCTTGGAATCTCTCTACGTATTATTTGATTATTTTAACTTAAATGTTTGTTTAAACATAGTTTTACAATGAGAATCAAATCTTATGTTTATTTTTACAGAAATAAAGCTCTAAAGAAGTCTTTGGGTTCTACTTAGCGTATGTGTTATTTTTTCTTGAAGTATGAAAAGTTTATATATATATATATATATATATATATATATTAAACATTCTATAACAGAATGTATGGCTTATAGATAATATTTCTAAAGTTATTAATAGGTAAAATAATCTTGATTTCCCTATTTTTGTACACAATAAATGATTATTAACATCGTATAAACAAAGAATTTATAGTAACAATATAAAAAAGAATACCAATTGATACTTGTAAAATTCTAAGTTTATAATGCATTGGGAAATAACATCTACTTCTACATTGTAACTAATAACACTAAAATAGTAGATGAATTGTAGTAAATAAACTATCACCACTATCGCAAAAACGAAACTGAAGGTGTCGTTTCTCGCAACTAACTCCTAGAGCATCCAAAACATTCTTGCATGAGAAACCCCGAGTCTATCTGTTGAGAAACGTAGTGATTCACGCCCTTCATAACCCTCCTGGTATGAGCTCGAGCTCCATTTGTGATTCCATTGATTCGGCAACGGCTATGTGTATCCACAATATTGATTGCATTTAGATTTTCATAAACAGTAGCCTAGCCTAATAGTTAACACCAGCTTACTCCTTTTAATTAATTTAAAGTATCATTACTAATTTAAAATTAGTTTCTTTTAATTAATAGAATGGAAGTTCTATTATTTTGTTTTTAATTAACTAAACAGATGGAAAAATTGTATATGACTAATTTCTGTACTTAAAAAAATAACATTTATTATATGGTAAATATTTATATAAATATATTATATCCTAATTTGAATATTTTTATATAAAAAACTGTATTATATCTTAATTTGAATATTTTTATATAAAAAACTGTGTATAAAATTCATTTCTTATTTTGTATTTATAAATTTGTTATTAATGTCAGATATTTTCTATGTGAACTTTTCTCTGGAACTCGTACTCACGCCCACCATCGTCTATAATGACATAATATTCTCGATATCTAGATTGTTGGTTGTCTGCCAAATACATCTGCAATTTGACTAATTGCTCTCTCTATAGGGCCTAGTTGGACGTGGGACTCTGGAAGTTAGTATCGGCACCCGCGTTTGGGATAAATCGTTTATCAGGAGTATACCCATCAAGCAATTACTATTAGCGCTTAAGCTTACTCCTTTTACCCTTTTAACTGTTACCAACTTCCCACCTGCTTACTGAAAAGAATCAATGAAATCATCTCCGAGATGCTAAAGAGAGAAGCTTCCTCGATGTGGACTAGCTTCGACTGAGTAGGTGAGGAGTAGGGGACTAATCCTATTTAAGGAAATAAGAGATCGATTAACAGATTGAATGTGCATACCAATGATGCATTATTCCACATTCATAATATTTTTTATTATGTGTTTTTCGTAGTTATTTGTATGGTTTTGTTTTTTTAAGTAAAACCATGTAATTTTAATATAAAATGGCATAATGGATGAGCTAGTTGGCATTAAAAAGATGGGTTTTCATTAAGTTATATATATTTTATTGTTAGATTATAATTCATGTGCTTACAATTAGGATTATGGTTAAGATCCATGCTTAGGTTTATTCATGTAAACATAATATTTCTTTGGGATATTAGATTAAAGTTAGAATAGGAAAAGGTATCCTAGTCTACGCAGATTAAGGTCAAGTAGATTGCCTATGCTAGGTTAGAATAAACTCTAAGGTAGGCTGGGTTAAGTTAATCAGGCTAGGGTAAGGTATGGTGATAGGCTAGGATATCTGAGGCTAAGGTAGGATAGGTTAGAGTAGATTAAGGGAATATTAGCTTCATTAGTGTATGATACATTACATTGCACTACGATAAAATATGATAGGCTAGGCTAATCTAGGTTAGGCTAGGCTAGAGTAGGAGAGAGTAGGATAAGGTAGGTTACTCTATGCCAGAATAGGCTAGGATATAATAGGATAGGATAAGATAGGGTAGAGTGGGCCACAATACGGTAGAGTAGAGTAGAGTAGGATAGAGTAGAGTAGAGTAGGATACAATAGAGTTGGCTAGCCTAGAGTATGCTATCCTAGATTTGTGTATGCTAGCATTAGCTAGGCTAGGATAGGCTTGAGTAGGCTAAGTTAGGCTAGCTCAGGATAGGATATGACAGGATAGAATAGCACAGGCTAGAGTAGGATAGGATAGCCTAGAGTAAAGTACGATAGAGAAGGCTAGGATAGAATAGGCAATGCTTGTGTAGAGTGGAGTAGGATAGAGTGGAGTAGGATAGAGTATAGTTGGAAAGGCTAGAGTAGGATAGGGTAGAGTTGGGTAGGGTCAACTCATGGTCTACTAGTCTATGTTAGAGTAGGATAGGCTAGAGGCTAGGATAGAATAGGATAAGATAGTCAAGGGTAGGCTAGAGAATAATAGGGTAGGGTAGGTTAGAGTAGCATAGACTATGCTAGTCTAGGACAAAGTAGGCTAGAGTAGGCTAGAGTAGAGAAGGATATGATAGGCTAGGCTAGGCCAATGTACGCTAGAGTAGGATACAGTTAATACAGGTTAGTCTAGAGTAGATTAAGTTAGGCTAGGCCAGAGTAGGTTAAGCTAGGTAATGCTAGAGTAGGCTAGTACAAGCTAGGGTATAACAGGCTAGGCTAGAGTAGGCTAGGTTACACTAGGCTATAGTATGCTAGAGTACAATATCCTAGAATATACTAGGATAGGCTACAAAAGGCTAGGACTAGGATAGATTTTGGTAGGCTAGAGTAGACTATAGTAGAGTAGGCTAGGATAGAGTAGTATATTCTAGAGTAGGCTAGGCTATTCTACAATACATTAAGGTAGGATAGAGTTACGATAAAGTAAGATTGGTTAGGGTAGGTTAGACTAAACTATGCGAGATTAGGCCACGATAAGCTAGGTAGGAAAGAGTAGGTTGGGATAAGGTAGAGAAGGATAGAGTGGGGTAGGATAGGCTAGGCTAGTAAATGATAGGCTAGGCTAGTGTAGAGTAGGCTAAGGTAGAATAGGCTAGGCTAGAGTAAGCTAGGCTAGGATAGGCTAGAGTAGGATAATGTAGAGTACGATAGAGTAGGCTAGCATAGAGTAGGCTAGGCTAGGCTAGATTAAGTTAGGCTATCTTAGAGTAGGTTAAGCTAGGCTAGAGTAGGCTAGGCTATGCTAGATTAAGTTAGGCTATCTTAGAGTAGGTTAAGCTAGGATAGAGTAGGCTAGGATAGGTTAGAGTAGTAGCCTAGAGTAAGGTAGGATAGATTAGGAAAGGGTACGATAGAATATGCTAGAGTAGGCTAGCCTAGGCTAGAATATACTAGGATAACCTAGAGTAGCTTAGGTTAGGTTAGGCTATCGTAGGCTATGTTAGGATAGGGTAGAGTAGGAAAAAATAAAGTATCATAGGCTAGAGTAGGCTATTCTATAGTTGGTTAGGCTAGGATGGAGCAAGTTAAGCTAGGATAGGGTAACCTAGGATAGAGTATGCTAGGGTAGGCTAGGTTAGACTACGCTAGGCTAGACTACTCTGGGCTAGGATAGGGTAAAGTAGGCTATATTAAAGTAGGGTAGGATAGAGTTGAGTAGGTTTAGCTAGGCTAGAGTAGGCTAGGATAGAGTAGACTCGGGTAGGTCAGGTTAAACTAGGCTAAGCTAGAGTAGGTTAGGCTTCGTTGGAGTAGGTTAGGATAAGGTAGATTAGGCTAGGCTAGGATAGGGCATAGAACGCTAGGATAAGGTAGAGTAAAGTAGGCTAGAGTAGGCTAGTATAGCATAGGTTAGGCTAGGCTATAGTAGTTTACTCTAGGATAGAGTAAGCTAGGCTAGGAGATGCAAGGCTAGGCTACTCGAGGCCAGAGTAGGATAGGATAAAGTAGGCTAGAGTAGAGTAGGTTATGCTAGAGTAGACTAGACTAGATTTGGTTAGGCTAAGGTAGAGTAGGTTAAGCTAGAGTAGGGTAATATAGGATAGAGTAGGCTAGGGTATCATAGGTTGGATAGCCTAAGCTAGAGTAGGCTAGAGTGAGCTAGGCTAGTGTAGGATAGGGTATTCTAGTATAGTCTAGAGTAGGCTAGGTTAAGAAGGAGTAGGATAGGTTAGTCTAGGCTAGGTTAAGCTAGGCTAGGCTAGAGTAGGCTATGATAGAGTAGGGTAGGGTAGAGTATAGTAGGTTAGGATAGGCTAGTGTATATTAAGGTAGTCTAGAGTAGGATTGAATAAAGTAGTCTAGGATAGCTCACATTAGACTAGGATAAGCTATATTAGGCTAGCTTACTATGGCTTAGCTTAACGTACTATATCCTAGCGTTTCTTAATAATTTCAAGAATCTTTGTGACATATAAGGAGTGGTCTCCCAGATCTTCATTATACCATTATATGCCGCAAATAATAATGATATGTGGCTAATTAATTGCAATATGGCTGAAGTAATGTGCATCCACAATATACATCGAAATAAGCAATGTACATTGTAGAATGCATGTGGGGTCATAAGAGGGGTATCATGTCAATATACTAGGTAGATATATAAAGGAGTATAAAAATTCAAATGAAAAAATACATGAATAAAATATATAGTGAAAATAGTTTTTTTTTTAAATTTTGGAAGGAATATTGGGAGAGGGTTAAAAAAATGATTTTGCCAGGTATTTTCCAATATTTATTGAAATTAGTGGTATAGTTTCATACACCATGAACGAATATGATATGGCATGGTTTCACTAAGGAAGACCCCATGGGTCAATGAGCATCATCATTTCCTATGAAAATTAGTAACTTGTAATGATGGAAAATTGATTACCATCACTATTAATGCATATATGGGGATGATTCATGAACATCATTATTTCCCATGAATAAAAGTAACTCATAGTGATGAGACTTCAATGACCATCATTACTCTTTTATATGTGGTCATGTTAGTGTTTGATAAAGGATCATCACCATTTATATTAAAAATAAATAAAAATTGTTGCAATGCTTGAGGGATAGTTTTTAGAGTATCATTAATGGTGACGATCACAGAAGTAAACATTACCATTAATTTCTACAATAATGATGTGCAAAAAATTAAATGTAAGATAGGGTAGGATACATTAAGATAGGTTAGGCCATAGTAGGATAGGTTAGGGTATAGTAGGATAGGTTAGGCTAGGCTAGTGTAGGCTAGAGAAAGATAGAGTAGGCTCGGCTAGTGTAGGATAGAGTCGGGTATGATATGAAAGGATATACAACAATAAGATAGGTTAAAGTAGAGTATTGTCTTCTAGAATACAGTAGTCTAGTGTGGACTAGTCTAGATTCACCACAACAAAAATTAAGTTTTGTGAGGAGAAAAAAAATTCACCATAATCTCATTGGTGATATTCAAAAGGCTCTCCATAAAAAAATTAGAATGTCACCAAAGGAAGCATAGCCAACATGAACGTAGATATGGAAATGGCCTAGTTATACCACCAATAATAATTATTAGTGACGATCAATGATCATGGACAAATATTAGGAACAATAGTAACATACCTTTAATGACCCTCACTAGTGATGCATATATGACGACAATGTTTGCCACCAAAAACTATGTCTCCAAAGGAAATGTAGCCAAAAGTAAAGGAGATACGGAGACAATGTGGGTCCACGACCACTAACCATTATTAGTGTTGGTTTGTGACCATTCCCTATCAATAATAGAGACATTTCCTTAGTGACCCTAACAATTGAAACACATATGATGATGATCAATTATTTTCATCATTTGCTATGAACGATAGCGATCTTGTAGTGACAAACCTTTAATGACCCTCGCTATTGATACGTATATGGGGATGGTAAATGAGAATCATCATTTCCTATGAACATTAGTAACTTGTGATGATGGGAAATTAATTACCATCACCATTAACGCATATATGGGGATGATTCATTCCCATCATTATTTCCCATGAATAAGAGTAACTCATAGTGATGAGGCGTTAATGACCATAATTATTGTTTTATATGTCGTGATGTTAGTGTGTGATAAAGGATCATCACCATTTATATTAAAACAATTAAAATTGTTGCAATGCTTGAGGGATAGTCGTCACAGTATCATTAATGGCAACAATCACAAAAGTAAACATTACCTTTAATTTCTACAATGGTGATGTGCACAAAATCAAATGTACCTATTAAATTTTCCAATGGTGACATGCAAGAAAATAAATATTACCATGAATTTTCACAATGGTTATGTTATTTGACATGTGTTGTTACCCATTTATATTTATAGCAACACATTTCTATGTATCAGAAAAAAGGAAAAAAAACAATGAAAAAAACTAGAAAACAACAATAGAAATCATAAATTTGAAAAATGGAAGAGAACTCATTACCCATGGATAGATAAAGAGGGTGACTTGACATAACAATGGTATTGTATCTATGGTATCAAAAACTTATAGAAAATACCAAGGCACAATAGGCCTTTGCCATGTTTTTATGTTATTTTCTCATGCAAGAGTTAAAAGGAATGTACAGAGGGCAATTTAATTCACTTCAACCCTTCTTCGCATTTGGAAAATTGTAATTTTCATGTTTGAAAAATATAATCGACTTAACAATTGGCACAATACCATCGTACAATTTTTAATTGGTTGTTATAAATATTTGGATGTGAATCATTTTGCTGTATAGTTGGTTCTTAAATGTTTCCTGATTTGGTTTTCCCTCTAATTGGTTTCCGTATATCTTTAATTGGATGGTTCTTCAATTGCATCTTCATATCGTGGTTATGTTTTAATTAAATATTTATCCTAGATATTTCTGTTTATGGGTATGGAACACCTAAACATGGATTGGTAAAATGTATGTTGATTAATTTTTAAACAGACTTAAAGTATGTATAGAAGCCTTTGGCTCATAAAGAATGTGCTTGGTTTACCTAGATATATATGATGATTTTGCTTGGAATCCATCTACATAATATTTGATTATTTTAATTTAAATTTATTTCTAACATAGGTTTACTATCGGTATCAAGACTTATATTTATTTTTATAGAAATGAAGCTCATAAGGAAGCCTTTTAGTTCTACTTAGTGTATCTGTGATTTTTGCTTGAAGTATGAATTTTTTCTATATATGTACATGCATATGATCATTTTATAGGGCTTGATAAATATGAGATATCTTCTTTCCAATCCCTTTTTGCATAAAAAAATAACGGACTAGAAAAAAAAGCAAAGCACGGATTCATTTGAAGACGTCTTTTAAGAACTTGAATCGTCACATCCACATCCATGGAATCATGGTTAAAATATTCAAAGATAAGTAAATAGAAACCATAGCCATACATGTATGTAACTCAAATCCATTCATAAGTGGATTTGAAGGAGCCTTACAAAAATGTAACTCTAATTCATTCATGGAGTTTTTTGAATGGATTAAATCCTATCAGAGACTTGTTTTCCTTTCTCCATCAAGCTCTTCCTAGAAAGATATGGATTAGACTTGAGATAAAGAGTGATGGATTAATAATGCTCAATGAATTTACAGAAAGGAATGTTTCTAATGTTTCAAGGAAAGGATTTCAAAGGGATCGATTTCATTCATATCGAATAATTATATGAGAGGGTTTTAAAGGGATCGATTCATATAAGATATCTTCTTTCCAATGTCAGTTTGCATCAAAACATAATGAACTAGAAAGAAAAGGAAAATATCCCACATAAAAGAAACCCAAAGCTATACATAGGTGGAAAACACATTCATTTGAGGATGTTTTTGAATGGATTGAATCATTACATAGAGCCTTCTCCATAGCCATGGCATCATTGTTAAAATATTCAAAGAAGTAAATAAAACCCATAGCCATACATGCATTTGAGTCAAATTCGTTCATGAAGGGATTTGAAGGATCCATACATACATGTAACTCAAATTAGTTCATGGAGGACTTTGAAGGGCTTAAATACTACCGAAGACTCGCCTTCCTTGCTTCGTCAAGCTCCTCCTGTCAATGGTGGTTTGCAATAAAATTGAGATGTGAGATAAAAAGGAAGCTATGAATGATATTTGAGATAAAAGTGATGGATTAATAATGCTGAAAGAATTTATAGAAATGAATGTTTCTAATGTTTCAAGGGAAAGGTCTCAAAGGGATCAATTAAATTGATATGGAAGAATTGTCTTTGTTCCTTCTGTATATTTGCATCCAAACAGAACTGAGATAACATACAATAATTTCAATCTGAATAGAACAGATCTAAACATAAAATAATTTTAAGCAAATTGATAGAATGAAAGAAAATATATGTGTGATATTTTATACAACAAGAGATTAATATTTTTGAATGTACTAGGGATCAAAACTAGGGATTCCTAGAATCGTAGACAAAATAACAATAACATGTACTTTTGAGTTGTTCAACTGAGCTTCTCTTGAAGTTGTGTTCTACAAGAGGCAATCTATAACAACCCTCTCAAGAGAACCCTAGATATTTTTGTAAATTCAAGTGTTATTGTATTTGTCTCGGGGTGAGGAGCTCAAGGCCAAGGCCCCTCCAGAAACAAAGCTTGCAACCTATATAAGTAAAACTTAGGGAGCATAAAGGCAATAAGAACAAATGATTAAAGAATCCATAAGAGAGATAGCGGCGCTAGCATATCTCACGTCTAGATTAATATCTAAATCTAAGAGAAAGAGGGAGTTATGCTCGACATACCTAAGTAAATACAAGAAAATATAACGAATTTGCTTTAACAACTTAGGTAACATCCTAAGAGGAAATAAAGTCGTGGAAAAATACAATTCCTCGATTGAAATAAAGTGGTACATTAAAGTACATGGGTGGTCCTTATGAGGAAGGAAACGATAGATTTCAGTCTTAAAAGACATTGATTGAAAAACAAACCCATATATATATTAAGTAATTAATTAAATTTAATGGATTTAGAGTCCTTTGGAAAAAAGGGCATGATTAATCAATAATTAAAAGTCCATCATGAGAAAAGAGAAATGATGGATTAATAATGAAATCTATCATAGAATGATAGACTAGATCCTTGAGAAGGACAAGGGTTATTTTTTTTCTTTATAATATAAATGAGGAATTCATTTCCTTTTTAGACATTAAGTCTTTGTTTAAAAGACATGTATAATTATTATAAAGTTTGAATAATGGATTAATTCCTTCATAAGACACTCATACGTACATCAATTAAAGGAATATTTTATTTCCGTCGTACCTTAATGGAAATTGCTCGTTGGGCAGGTCCCATGCCTTGGATTAAATTTCTTTACGGAAACTTTTTAGGGAAGACCACCTCCCCAGTATGTGTGACAGAATTACTATCCTAAAATTTGGGAATTATTCCAGCAACATGAAGTGGTGCCAATACCTTAATTTTTCTACAAAACTGTCAAAGGGTCAGTGCACCCTAGGCTCTTTGGTAGGTAAGAGGGAGGGGTAAATTAAATACAAACAGTTAGGTATCTGAGCGGGGGGAAGAAAAATATCGTTGTTCCCTATATCGCATCAATTTGCTGAGTTATAAACATTCTTGATGTATTGAGGAGGGGACCATGAGTTTTGAGGGAGAAGTCCCTCTGTGTTAAGGAAGGGAAAATAAGATCCCTCTGATTTCTCTCAGGCCATGTATAAACCAAATATCTAGGCATTCAAGAGGAATGGACAGCGAAGGTCATATACATAAACCCTCTACCTGGAGCATGGATGGTATGTGTTTTCACCAATTGCTAATTCAAGTAGATATATTTCTTTGTGTGAATGATAAGCTCAGGGATACATATTCTGGATGTCTGCGTGTAGGATAGTTTTTGAGCCCGGAATGGATAGTTATGGTGAGGATGTTACCATTCCTGCATCTTAGAATTATGGAGGCATGGTATCTCTGGACTGTGTCTTAAATTTGGGAAGAATTGTTTAAAAATCCCTAGTAAGCGTTTAAGATTAGAAACATCTTTTCAATCCTGAAATATTTTGTCTATGCGAATAACCCATCGTTCCTTCAACAGAACTGGAAGGAAAATTGCTTTTTGAACTCGATTTAGATCCACCAAGTACACCCTTGTGTCTACGGTTGAAGTATTGTGTTCCTCCCCAGGGTTGATATGATTAGATGATTATAGTTAAATATAATCAATGAAAAAATAAATAATACACAACAAATACATGCTGCGATACCCAACCAAGAAGCCTCCAAGCTGCCAGATGAGAATTCTTTAATTCTTATATTTGTGCATGAAGCTGAAGCGATCCATGTTCTAGAGTAACGTTTTAGCAAACTAAAACTTCATCTGAGAACGCACAGTGCATGAAAAATAGCAAAAACTAAATGCGTATTTAATAGAGGGTGGCCTTGGCATTTAATTGATTTTTTTCTAGTTGCTTCTATGTCATTTAATAACCGTTCTCCCAACAACCATGGCGTAATGTATATTTTTACTTTTACGTGTAGGAGTTATCAGGTTTTGGTTTTTCCATCAATCTTTTATAGCTAAAGAACACAGCATTCTTCTCCGAGCTTCCTGATAGAATTATGCAGTGTTTCATTTTTTTTATCTTTTCCTAGAACATGCACGGGTGTGTTATGCCTTTTGTAAGCTACACGATGATAGTACTTGTCTTCAGTTATTTCTTAGGAAATTCCTGCTCTGCATATTAATTCGTATGCTGCATTTTATAGAAGTTGATAGGAGTTTAGGTTGGCAGTAATTGCTAGCAAATCCCTGTCCAAGATGGAAATATATTTCCCCATTCTATTCCTCATAGGCATGGACTGCGATTTGTCTTGCTGAGAATGAGCATAGATAATTACTGATAATGAACATAGATATAAAGACGGTAAATGGTCTTCATGATTATAAACACAGGCATAGACTGCGATTTGTCTTGCTGAGAATGATCTTATCTCAAGATTAATACCGAAGGTACATAATGAGTACTTCAGGAGTAAAGGTATCCTTAAAGGATTAACAAAAAAAAAAATCTAATATTACTTGACCGATTATAAGGTAAGAATTTCAAGACACCCACCTTTTAGGGTACCTAAATGTTGTTCATCCTGTGCTAAAGGGGCTGCTAATAATTTCTTCTATGAGATGATTATAAGGGTCCTAAATAGGGCTGTTGGGTTACAAGTGTCTCTCTGCATAGAACCTTGAGGAAAGATAAAACCGGCTATGAATGAGCCGTGAGTTTTTGTAAGCACTCTATTTTGATAAAGAAATAAAAAGAACAAATAAATTGGTGGATGTAGCCTCGTGGACGAGGTGAACCACGAGAAGATGGTTGTCTCATTTGTGTTATTTTGTTGTGCTGGTTTATTTCTTTGTTTACATGATTGTTATGAATGCAGTATAAATGCTTTAATTGGTGAAAAGATTACTAAAATTTTATTTTGTAGACTTCTTTAATGCTTTATAGCTTTAAGGTATCAGGGGTATATTACACATGGTATCAGAGTGAGGTTACAACTCTGGAGCTGTTGGGCCTTCTACAGATTTGTAACTTTGCATAGATGCAATTAGTATTCGGTATTTTATTGATTTCATTGGTTAATCAATAACGTGGAAAGTTTGATTAGTGATTATAAATTCTTTCCTTTTTGTTATTTGTTATTTAGTCATTTGTGGAAATAAGAGCATTGGCACACCTCTCCGTTTACTTGGAGAGAAAATACACCTCTGCATATTCATCAAGAGGATAATCCTCTACGTGTTGAGGGGAGAGACACCTCAGCATATTTTTGGAGGTCCTGGCCACATACTAATCCTTATGGGCATTTTTCTCATACCTGCGTTTCGATTATGCATTTTGGGATTGACATATCAAAAGGGTGCTAGGGTTGATTGGTTGTGGACCAGGTATTATGGTTGTCTTCTTTTTATTATCTAAACAACAAAGAATTGGAACATGTTTTATTGCATGCGCTTTCCTAAAGGATGGAATAAATATTCATTTTCTGTGTTTCCTTAAAGATATGAAGTATTTGTTATCCTGTTATTTATCTGGAAGGCCTGGAACAAATACCTCATGGATGCATCTTCATAAAAGGTCTGGGATATTGTTTGTGCTTGGTTTTGAGCCTAATTATCTGAAATGAATATTCCTTGCTTACGTTTTCATTAAATATTTGGAGTTGGCTGCAATTTTATCTTCATAGCTTATGGCTGCTATCTTATGATCAGATTAGGATTTGAATATTATATATCTGCTCATTTCAAACTATGAACATGACAACTATGGTTATTGTTTGCAAATTTTCAATAGTTTTCCATAGTAAGAGATTGAGGTAAAAATACCTAGTTTATAATAGATCCAAGCTTGATAACTATATGCCTCATAGATCTAAATTTGTTTCCAATTGCAGTCGTTGTCCATAGCCAGCGATTGATGAAAGGGTAAAAACATACCTGGTATTTAATAGATCTGAACTTGTTTACATTTCCATTCTTGGATCTAAATCTTTGATTGATGTAGTTTAAATGTGTACAGAACTGAACGTTGACCATATCGGTTGTGTAGAGTAGTTTGCATATAACATTTGGATCTGTAAATTATAGTGTGTGTGGTTGTGCCTTTTAAACTCTACGTTTTAAATTCTAGCCAGAGATAGTGACTACGATTTATATGTTACAAGTAGGCATGAATATATGCATAAATCATGTTCTATGTAAATCGTTTTATTATCTACAATTCAGAGTGTTATGAATAAACCACAGATGTGTTTTAGGAGGAGTCAATACTTACTGTGAGTTTGGTTTCAATCTAGTATTTCTTATTTACTATTTTCAATTTACAAATCTGGAAGAAGTCCAAGGGGTGCATTTTATTCCTTTTTTTTTTCTCTAGGAACTGACCCTTGTCTAGGATAACCAATGTACAAATTGCATATAAAAGTTTTACCAAGTATAGTTCTGTGTATGCATTGTCTATGATGAAATCGTAAGATTCTTCTGAAAGGTTAGGGTCTGAATACATAGATCCGGTGTTGCATTTGTCCAATGTAGAGACTTAATAAGCATTTTGACAAACCATAAGGTCCATTGCATTCATTGAAAAATTAGAGATAATTAGTTATTGTTCAAAATTTGTAGAGTCACAATATATCTAGAACCAATGACTGTGTTGGTTCAGGTATGGATCCGAAGAAGACATGTTCCATCATACATTTGGGCTCGGTAAAATTCTGCTCATAAATGCCTTGAAATACTTGTATAGATCTAAAAGCATTGATTTGTATACATAAATGTTGTATCATAACTTTCGGTTCGGTAGATTGATGCTACTAAATATTTTGGAAATTCTGATTTAAATACGGAATAAGATGTAGGACTTATTATTGTATAGTATGTATATAAATGCATTATTACGGTGGTCACTTAGTACCGGGATTTTCATTTGAAAATAACAAACACAATGACCACAAATGCCATACCTTATATGGTGAAGAGAATCTTGTGATATTGTTGTTAGCAAGGATTATAACTTATATTATTATTTTGATCATGGTTTGGAATATAGAAGCTGTATTTATCTATTTATTATCTATTTACGACGTCTGTGCATTGTAGGTAATTATTTATTGAGTGGAAACCATTTCACTAAATGGGTCTAGAATTGAATATTATTTAGTTAGTATGGAATTGATTTAATTATTGTGTGTGACAAGTAATTATTTATTGAGCAGTAACAATTTCATTAAATCTTGTCTTGGAATTGAATATTGTTTAGCTACTATGGAACTGATTTAATTACTGTGCGTTGCAGGTAATTATTTATTCAGTATTAAATGTTTTCTTAGAATTTCATATTTTTTAGTTACTATGGAATAGATCTTAGAGTCCTTAACTTTTAGGCATCTATTGATTTATTATCTCTGTTGGGTAAACTCTCTGAATAAAGGAAGGGCAAGTCTTTGCTACAATGAGGATGAATGTATAAAGGTTAAATTTATTGGGATCTTAAATCATATATCCACCACAAGTTTGGCTATATGTCTACCTTGTCTTGGCATAGCATGTAAGTTTAATAATAAGCTTATTTAGGTTATGCATTAAGAAGCTGATGATATTATAATGAATTGTTATGTTTCTAATGTTTCTTTACACATGCACCAATATTTTATCGGTCAGGTTGTTGTATCATTAGAAGTAATAAATTTGTAGAATCTGGTTGATTCATAAACTAACTGTGGATGATGTCCACATACTAACCTTGCAGGCTTTACTGATATTATGACAATTGCTACAATTGACATGCATTACGGTATATAATCTACCTACGTATGTAAGTTGCGCTCAAAGAGTAAGGAATAACTTTCTGTATGGTTTACAAGGTTACATAATTCATGAATGAATGCAAACTAGGAAACTATGATAATTGATTATTTTGAGTTATCCGCAATATGATAAACTAACACCCATAGAGTGCTTGCATGCATGGGAATCTATGGCCATGAAAAAGGCTAAAGCTTCAAGACTATGATGAGTTAAATCTCATGTGTATAAAGTTATCACCATGAGGGAGTGGTGATGGAGGTAGTCGTTGAAAGCTACCTTGTTTTCCCCCGGGCCAGCGAGGGACCACTATGCATTCTGGGGATGCCTAGATGTAAGACATTTGGTTAAGACTCGTTCCACACACATTAGAGGATTTTCACATGAGTTGGGGGACTCTGTGAAGAGAATAACCTCTAGGCACTGTGGGGGTGTGTGAGAATGGAGTGCCTCAGCGTGGTGAAGCACCCTGAAGAGCAAAAAAAGGAGATACACCTACCGAGGGGTATAAGGTATCGTCCTTGTGTTGGGTTGCTTAAGTTGGTACTGGAAGTACTGTTAGCACTTGGAGTGCTGGGATAATGACAAAGCACCCTGAATATCACAAAAGGAGATACATGAAGGGTTGGTATCATCCTTTTGTTGCGTGGCTTGAATTGTTACTTGGAGTACTATTGGCACTTGGTGTGCTGTGATGGAGGACATCCAAAGAAAAGAACAATGCCGTAAAAGGTATGTGCATTGTAGGTAAACTTTTACCTATGAGGTAATATGTTGATTGATTGACAGATAGAACTGATAGGTTTATTGGAGCCACTGTGGATTATGAAAATTGTATAATCCAATTTCTACATTGTCTCAATGTCAATGCTAGTAGTCATGTTTTATTGATGTATCAATTGCATTATGGAAAATAATTGGGTATTATGGCACCACTGAACACTAGAAAATTGCAGATGGTTACAATGCAAAAGAGTCTATGGCTGATAATTAAATTGTATTGTTATTTTGTACCCCATGTACTGCAGAAAAACTGGGCTAGACCTGAATTTGTTGCAGGAAAACTATAGATTTATGAACAATAGAAACTCGAGAAGATATGGAAAGATCGCAAGGGATCATGATGAAGGACAAGAACAAGAAAGCAACAGAATGGAAGCAAGAAAATTCTTAAACATAAGAACACCGAGGATGGTGTTATTTTAAGGGGGAGAGAATGTAACAACCCTCTCAAGAGAACCCTAGATATTTTTGTAAATTCAAGTGTTATTGTATTTGTCTCCGAGTGAGGAGCTCAAGGCGAAGGCCCCTCCGGAAACAAAGCTTGCAACCTATATATGTAAAACTTAGGGAGCATAAAGGAAATAAGAACAAATGATTAAAGAATCCATAAGATAGATAGCAACACTAGCATATCTCAGTAAATACAAGAAAATATAACAAATTTCCTTTAACAACTTAGGTGACATCCTAAGAGGAAAGGAAGTCGTGGAAAAATACAATTCCTCGATGGAAAGAAAGTGGTACATTAAAGTACATGGACTGTCCTTATGAGGAAGGCAATGATAGATTTCAGTCTTAAAAGACATTGATTGAAAAAAAAACCCATATATATATATTAAGTAATTAATTAAATTTAATGGATTTAGAGTCCTTTGGCAAGAAGGGCATGATTAATCAATAATTAAAAGTTCATCATGAGAAAAGAGAAATGATGGATTAATAATGAAATCTATCATAGAATGATAGACAAGATCCTTAAGAAGGACAAGGGTTATTTTTTTTCTTTAGAATCTAAATGAGGAATTCATTTCCTTTTTAGACATTAAGTCTTTGTTTAAAAGACATGTATAATTATTATAAATTTTGAATAATGGATTAATTCCTTCATAAGACACTCATACGTACATCAATTAAAGGAATATTTTATTTCCGTCGTACCTTAATGGAAATTGCTCATTGGGTAGGTCACATGACTTGGATTAAATTTATTTACGGAAAATTTTTAGGGAAGACCACCTCCCCAGTATGTGTGACAGAATTACTGTCCTAAAATTTGGGAACTATTCCCGCAACATGAAGTGTTGCCAATACCTTAATTTTTCTGCAAAACTGTCAAAGGGTTAGCACGCACTCGGCTCTTTGGTAGGTAAGAGGGAGGGGTAAATTAAAAACAAATGGTTAGGTATCTGAGCGGGGGAAAGAAAAATATCGTTGTTCCCTCTATCGCATCAATTTGTTGAGTTATAAACATTCTCGATATATTGAGGAGGGGACCATGAGTTTTGAGGGAGAAGGCCCTCTGTGTTAAGGAAGGGAAAAGAAGATCCCTGTGATTTCTCTTAGGCCATGTATAAACCAAATATATAGGTGTTCAAGAGGAATGGATAGCGAATTCATATACATAAACCCTCTACCTGGAGCATGGATGGTATGTGTTTTCACCAATTTCTAATTCACGTAGATATATGTCTATGTTTGAATGATAAGCTCAGGGATACATATTCTGGATGTCTGCGCGTAGGATAGTTTCTAAGCCTAGAATGGATAGTTATGGTGAGGATGTTACCATTCCTGCATCTTAGAATTATGGAGGCATGGTATCTCTGGACCGTGTCTTAGATTTGGGAAGAATTTTTTAAAAATCCCTAGTAAGCCTTTAAGATTAGAAAGATCTTTTCAATCCTGAAATATTTTGTCTGTGTGAATAACCCAGCATTCCTTCAACAGAACTGGAAGGTGAATTGCTTTTTGAACTTGATTTAGATCCACCAAGTACACCCTTGTAACTACGGTTGAAGTATTGTGTTCCTCCCCAGGGTTGATATGATTAGATGATTATAGTTAAATCTGATCAATGAAAAAATAAATAATACACAACAAATACATGCTGCGATACCCAACCAAGAAGCCTCCAAGCTGCCAGATGATAATTCTTTAATTCTTATATTTTTGCATGAAGCTGAAGCGATCCATCTTCTAGAGTAACGTTTTAGCAAACTAAAACTTCATCTGAGAATGCACAGTGCATGAAAACTAGCAAAAAATGAATGTGTATTTAATAGAGCGTGGCCTTGGCATTTAATTGATTTTTTCTGGTTTCTTCTATGTCATTTAATAACCATTCACACAACGACCATGGCGTAATGTATAGTTTTACTTTTACGTGTAGGAGTTATCAGGTTTTGGTTTTGCAATCAAGCTTTTATAGCTAAAGAACATGGCATTCTTCTCCGAGCTGCCTGATAGAATTATGCAATGTTTCAATTTTTTATCTTTTCCTAGGACATGCACCAGTGTGTTATGCCTTCTGTAAGCTACACGATGATAGTACTTGTCTTCAGTTCTTTCTTCAGAAATGCTTGCTCTGCATATTAATTCGTACGCTGCATTTTACAGAAGTTAATAGGAGTTTAGCTTGGCAGTAATTACTAGCAGATCCCTATCCAAGATCGAAGTATCTTTCCCCATTCTATTCCTCACAGGAATGGACTGCGATTTGTCTTGCTGAGAATGAGCATAGATAATTATTGATAATGAACATAGATATAAACACGGTAAATGGTCTTGATGATTATAAACATAGGCATAGACTGCGATTTGTCTTGCTGAGAATGATCTTATCTCAATATTAATACTGAAGTTACATAATGAGTACTTCAGGAGTAAAGGTATCCTTAAAGGATTAACAAAAAAAAAATCTAATATTACTTGACCGAGTATAAGGTAATAATTTCAAGACACCCACCTATTAGGGTACCTAAATGTTGTTCATCCTGTGCTAAAGGGGCTGTTAATAATTTCTTCTATGACCTGATTATAAGGGTCCTAAATAGGGCTGTTGAGGTACAAGTGTCTCTCTGCATAGAACCTTGAGGAAAGATAAAACCGGCCATGAATGAGCCGTGATTTTTTGTAAGCACTCTATTTTGATAAAGAAATAAAAATAACAAATAAATTGGTGGATGTAGCCTTATGGATGAGGTGAACCACGAGAATATGGTTGTCTCATTTGTGTTATTTTGTTGTGCTGGTTTATTTCTTTATTTACATGATGGTTATGAATGCAGTATAAATGCTTTAATTGGTGAAAATATTACTAAAATTTTATTTTGCAAACTTCTTGAATGCTTTATAGCTTTAAGGTATCAGGGGTATATTACACAATCCGATCCAAACCAATATTTTCCATGACATGAGACATGCAAACACAAACTCTATGTGTCTCATACCCTACTCTAGCCTAGCCTAGCCTAGCCTAAGCTCACCTAGACTAATCTAGCCTACTCTCTCCTATCTGATCCCATCCTACACTATCCTAGCATAACCAATTCTATGCTATCCTATACTATCCTATCCTATCCTACGCTACCCTATCCTATCCTACTGTAGCCTAGCGTAGCCTATCCTACTCTATCCTAACATACCATACCCAAATCTAGCCTAGCCTACTCTAGTATAGCTTACTCTAGCCTATCCTGATCTATAATAGCTTACTCTATCTTATTCTACCCTAATCTATCCTAGCCTAGTATATCCTATCCTGTCCTATTCTAGCCTATCCTATGATAGCCTACTTTAGCCTACTATGGACTACTCTAGCGGAGCTTAGCCTAGCCTTACCTAGTCTGCTCTATCCTATCCTTTCCTATCATAACCTATCATGGCCTAACATATCCTAGTCTATCCTAGCCTACTCTATTGTATACTACTCTACTCTAGCCTAATCTACTCTTTACCTAGCCTATCCTACTCTAGCCTAGCCTATTCTAGCATATCCTAGCCTACTTTAGACTACTCTAGGATACTCTAGCCTACTCTAGTATAGCCTACTATAGCCTATTATAGAATAGGCTATCCTAGCCTAACATCATCTAACCTACCTTATCCCAGCCTAGTCTATTGTATCCTATCCTAGCTTGGCCAACTCTAACCTAGCCTAACCTAGCCTAGGATATACTAGCTTGTCCTAGACTAGCATACTGTACCCTAGCCTATCCTATCTTAAGCAAGTCTATCCTAGACTACTCTAGCCTAGATTACTCTAACCTACTCTACTGTACTCTACTCTAGAGTATCCTACTCTAATATAGCTTACTATATCCCAATCTACTATAGCATACACTACTCTACCATATCCTGGACTATTCTACCTTAGCCTTTTTTGTCCTATCCTACCCTACTTTATCTTACTCTCGGCTACTATCACATAGACTAGACTAGCCTAACCTAGCATTGTCTAGCCTAACATATCCTAGGTTAAACTAACCTAGCCTACTCTAGCCTAGCTTACACTAGCCTAACCCATCCTACTTTATCATATCCTAACCTAGCCTACCTTAGCGTATTTTAGCCTAGCCTAGCCTACTCTACTCTAGCCTAGCCTAACCTACTCTAGCTTATCCTATCCTACTCTAGCGTACTTTATCCCATCCTAGCATAGTATACCTTACTCTATGCTACCCTTCCCTTGTCTAGCCTATCCTACTCTAGACTTGCCTCTAGCCTAGCCTAATATAACATGTGACTAGTCGATCCTACCCAACTCTAGCCTACCCTTCTCTAGCCTAACATACTCTACTATATCCTACTCCACTCTACACAAGCATTTCCTAATCTAATGTAGCCTACTTTAGCCTAATGTAGTCTAGGCTATCTTATCCTACTTTAGCCTAGCATATTCTATCAAATTCTAGCCTAACCTATCCTTCTTAAGCCTAACCTATGCTACATACACATCTCTAGGATAGCCTACTCTAGCCTATACTACTCTATTGTATTCTAGCCGATTGTTGCCTACTCTACCCTATCCTAGCCTATCCTACTCTAGCCTAGCCTATTCTAGGATAGCCTTACCTACTTTATCCTACTCTCGCTTACTCTAGCCTAGCATAGCTTATCCTAGCCTATATGAAGTAGTGCACCCTAATGTATCCTACTGTAATGAAGCTAATATTCCCTTGGCGTACTCTAGCCTAGCCTACCTTAGCCTATATATCTAAGTATATCACCATAACTTACCCTATCCTAATTAACTTAACCCACCCTACCTTCATGTTGAGTCTAACCTAGTTTACACAATTTACTTGAACTTAATCTACATATATATTCATCTAACCTAATCTAGTAAGGCTAGCAAACCTTATCCTAGTCTAACCTTAAGATAATATCCTTAAGCAATGTTATGTTTAGACGAATAAGTTTAAACATAGATCTTAACCATAATCCTAACTGTAAACAAACAGTTACAATATAACAATACGATATATATAATTTAATGAAAATCCATTTTTTATTTCCAAATACCAAAGAGCTCATCCATTATGCCATTTTAAATCAAATTACATAATTCTACTAAAGTAAAGCCCACATAGAAAACAACTAGCAATAATAGTAAATTTATAAATAAAAGATAGAAAATAAATTGTATAGTGAGTTTTTATTTACAAATATTCAAGTTAGAATATAATATATTTATATAACTATTTATCCTAGAATAAATGTTATTTTTTTAAATGTACCATATACAAATTTTCCTTTTATTTAATTAATTCAAAACAAAAGTAATAAAACTTACTTAATATTAATTACAATAAAATTAATAAATATTTCATTCGACATATAGGATTAGAAAAAGTAGTAATAAAATTCAAAAATGTGAAAAATGTGTTAAATAAGTTAAATATTAAACAAAGATGGCCCAGTTATAAATTAATAAAAAATACGGGATAACTCCTGTTAACTATTAAGCTAGGCTACTATTTATGAAAATCTAAATGTAATTAACATGGCAAATACCGGGAGATATTGCAAAAGCGGTAGAATCACAACTGGAGCTCGAGCTCATTCATGGAGGGTTTTGATGGGATTGAATCATTACGTAGAACCCTTTCCATAGCGATGTCATCACAATTATAATATTGCGAGAAAAGTAAGAGAAGCCGCTACCATACATAGTTGTAGATCAAATTCTTTAACCATGGCATGATGGTTAAAATTTTCAGAGAGGAAGGCAAACCTAGAAAAATAAATACATGTATCAGAGCGTCTTAAAGGGCTTGATTCGTATCAAATATCTTCCTCCCAATCCCAGTTTGCATCAAAACTTAATGGACTAGAAAAAATAAGGAAAATATTCCCCCACAAATATAGGTGCAGCACAGATTCATTTGACGACGTCTTTTAAGGGTTTGAATCATTACATAGAGCCTTCTCCATAGCCATCGAATCATGGTTAAAATATTTAGAGAGAAGTAAACAGAACCCAGGACGATACATGCCTGTAACTAAAATTCATTCATGAAGGGATTTGAAAGAGCCATGCACACTTGTAACTCAAATTCCTTCATGGAGGGTTTTGAAGGGCTTAATTCCTATCGGAGACTCGTCTTCCTTGCTCCAACAAGCTCTTCTTGCGAGTCGTAGTTTGCAATAAAATTGATACATGAGATAAAAAAGAAGCTATGGATGAAATTTTAGCTATTAATAATGTTGAAAGAATTTACAGAAAGCAATGTTTCTAATGTTTCAAGAAAAGGGTTTCAAACCTGCTCGATTTCATCCATATGGAAGAATTGTCTTCATTGCTTCTCTATATTTGCATCCGAACAGAACAGAGCCAACACCAAATATTTGGAATCAAAACAGAATAGAATGAAACATAAAATACTTGCAAAAGAAAATATATGAGTGAGATTTTAGATAACAAGATATTAAGAT
This sequence comes from Pseudotsuga menziesii, assembly GCA_001517045.1. Lineage (NCBI taxonomy): Eukaryota > Viridiplantae > Streptophyta > Pinopsida > Pinales > Pinaceae > Pseudotsuga > Pseudotsuga menziesii. The sequence goes on along the minus strand of LPNX010689208.1, from coordinate 59,918 downwards.
TGTTAAATGTATTGATGATGAAAAGTAGGGTTTCCTAGAAAAGTAGAGAACATAACAATAACATGTACCCTTGAGTTGTTCAACTCACCTTCTCTTGAATTTGTTTGATGCAGAAGGATTTTCCATGACAATGAGATGCGCAAACACAGACTCTGCAGCCGAAACCCACAGGATTGAACCGCACAGGATCTGAAGCACGCATACACAGGACTCAACCACACAGGATCCCAAGCGAGCATATATTTATATATGTATATATATATATATATGGAGGAGAATGTTCAAACCCCCTCTCTATATATATTATTCCTTATCTGGCCTCCAACGAATAGTTTCCATATTTTCTTCTTCTATCAAACCTCCCTCTCTAATCCAAGATTCGAAGCCTTCGTTCTTTTTTTAGTTTTGATTTCAAGATTTTAATCATAAAGCACAGGCGCCTAAGCACATAAAGATGCAACAGAGAAGAATGTTGAAAATCTTTTGTGCTTTTTCAGTTTTGGCTTTTGTGCTTTACCAATTTTGATTTCGAATTTTTGTTTTGGCATTTGTGCTTTTTTACTTTTAGCTTTTGTGTTTTTTCACAAATCCATGATTTCGACCTATTGTCTTTATCAGCTTTTGTGCCTTTTTTTCTGTTTAGATTTTGTATTCTTGGTTTATTTATTAAATAAGATTTAATTGAGATATATTTTAATAAATAAGATTTAATGTACATTTTTTTCATTAAATAATTTAGTTTGATATTTCATAATTTTTATAAATAATTTTGTTTGAGATTTTATAATATGTATATGAAATTTTAATTTTAATAAAGTTTATTTCATAGTTAAGATGATATAATTGGTATATGAATTTTTGTTATACTCACTCTCTATATGTGTCATCAAATAGATATACTATTTATTAAAACTGCTGGTTGAGATGTATTTGAATTTGAATTCACACCACAAAATAAATTAACTACTATAATCCTTTTCTAATAAACATTGTTTTCATATATAATGTTCATGTGAATATGAACTTGCCACTTTATAGTTTATTGTGGCATGCATTAACATCTATAGAAATTTCCTCTATAATTTAAGATATGATTATTTGAAGTCATTGTAGTAAATTATAACATGATTAGAATATAAAATATAGCTATGCGTGTTTGAATCGCATATTCAAATTGTTTATTAAGATGTGTTTGACTCAAAATTCATACTAGAAAATAAATCCATTAGTGTAATCTTTTTATAATAAATATTTTCTTCGTGTTTATTTTCTACTTGAATATAAGCTCACCACTTCATACTCTATTGTGACATGAATTAACATCTAGATATCTTTGCTCTATAAGTAGATGAGTTTCTTCAACATCCACAAATGACATATTCATAGGTTGACTATATTCACCATAAAGGACAATACCATAAAGTTAACGTTTTTAATTTGAACTATCAACAAACTAAAACAACGAAAAAAAATGTGGTTACTATATAGTTTTACAAACATGGTCAATTTAATGTCATAAACATGATCAATTTTATCAACTTATAGTGTTGATATCCCTCTTCATTTATTCTTCTTGATTTAGTGGTCTAAAATTTACATAATCTTAAATAATCATGAATTATATGTGAATGTCTCAACAATTAACTATTTTAGAAAGATTTTAAAATTGAATATTTAAAAAGAACACATAAGAAAAATGAATGCACATCATAGAGATGCAAACCACAATTTGAAGAATGCAACTTGGTAATGAAGTTTGAGTCTGTTGGCCTGCATCTTCGGGTCCACTTCCAATGAGATTGTTTGTATTAATTCTTCAATTGTTCAAAGTTACATCAATTTAGAGGAATCCCCGCAATTCTATATGTTAGCTGTAGTAATAGATGGAACCAATGCAATCTTTCACTTTGCTAAAGACCTCCCCTCACATTCACTATGAGAAACTCTATCTCTTGTGTTTTTTGGAACCTCCTCTAAACTGTTATTTACCTTCACTACATTGGAAATCACCCACAATGACTATCAACTCCACTCCTTTCTCACTATTAATTTTGAACTTCTCAGCATAAACTCCTATGTCCTATACTGCATCCAAACTCTTGGTTAGATAGAAGAGTTGGGTTTGTTTTGAGTGTCACAGGGAATGAGCTCAAGTTAGGTATTAAATTCATTTCCAACTTAAATTACCTTTCAATTTAAAGGCCAATATTGAAGGCATTAGTGTAGTGACAAAAATTGCATATTATATAGCATAAATCCCAGATAAAAATCATAGTTGTTTGTTAGAATTTGATGTTTATTTTGTTGGACTCTTGATTTATATCTTCTTGTTGCCAATCTTAACTTTTATGATACAACTTTTCCAATCCTGACGTGACCAACCTGAATTTTCCAATCCCAAATTTGGAATTCAAAAGTCGAAAGTGTCCAAACAAAAATAACTACAACCATTACAATTTTTCGATACCATCTTTGGAAGTGATAAGTCAGCATAAGACTAATAACACTAAAAATGATCCTCTTGACTTTTTCATCCTCATGTCGAAATCCAAAAGTTGGTAATAGGCCCTAATCACTACCAAATTTTTTTTTTAATATATTTCTTATTTGGAGTCCATTTTTTCATCCTGATGTCAGAAGCCAAAAGTCCGTAATAGGCCCTAATCACTACCAACTTATTTTGTCGATATCTTTCTTATTCAGAGTCCATTTTTTACGAAACGAGAGTCACCAGAAATTGTTTGGTCATATCTAAGTGATTATATATTTGAGTTCAGCATTTGAAGGGTTTCATACTTAGTCGTTTGGGAAATCCTCTTGGATCAAACCTCCCCACTAGAACTACTTTGGACCACCAAAATACCAAAAATATTTAATAAACATGTGAGGGTACAACTCCTTTATATTTTAAGTATCTATCCATCGTTCCTTTCTTGGATGCATTCTTTTAAAACCCACATAAATATATTCCACATATATTATTCATGAATTTCCTATCCTCTTGACAAAAATTGCGTCTTCCTACAACTCTTCAGAAGTCAACACTATCCAAACAAAGTAACTACAACCCTTTTGATTTTTTGATACTCACTTTGAAAGTCATAATTAAACATTGTCCTAATAAAATTAACACCGATTCTCCCAAATTTTTGATGTTGACGTTGGAAGTCAATAGGCCCTTATCACTTCCAACTTATCTCGTTGATATATTTGTCATCGAGGGTCATTTTTTTATGAAATCAGAGTCACAAGAAATATTTTGGTGATCTCTACGTGATTGTATATTTTTGTTCAACATTTCAATTATTACATGTTCAGTCATTTTGGATATCCTCTTGGATCAAACCTCCAAATTAGAAATCTATTGGACGACCAAAATCCTGAAAATATTTAGGAAACAGGTGAGGGTACAAATCCTTCACCTTTTATGTCTCTATCCATCATCCCTTGCTTGGATGCATTGCTTTATGGTCCATGCAAAGATATTTAGCATCTCTTCTTAGTGAATTTCTTCTCCTCTTTTCAAGAATGTTGTTTTCCTACAACTCATGAATATACTTAGGTTCAAAGACATCAACATAAGGAACATGAACATTATCCTCTTGATCCATGATCATTGGAGAATCATGCAATTTCAAGTTTTCTAATTTCACAATGGAATACATTTACATTTATGGAGGTAAACCTAACGAGAAAACATTATTACCAACTTTATCCAAAATTGTGAAGGGTCCATACCTAAGTGGTTTAATCATTTTACCTTTACCTTTAAGTCGTTATTTGTTGATATGAAGCCAAAATTAATCACCAACTTGAAAATGATGATGTACTTGTTGCTTGTCATGACTTGTCTTGTATTTGGCATGGATTTTCTCCAATTGTTCTTATATAGTTTTACAAACCTCATAAATTTTATCAACATATAGTGTTAATAAGTTTAGACGACCTCTTCATATATTGTTCTTAATGTATTGATCTGAATTTTACATGATCTTAAGTAACCATGAATTATGTGTGCATGTCTCATTAGTTTACTCATTTAGAAATATTTTAAAATGGAATATTTAACAAGAGAACATAAGCAAAAATATTGCACATCATAGAGATGCAAACCACAATTTTAAGACTCCAACTTTATAATGGAATTTGAGACTGTTGTCCTACATCTCGGGGTCCACTTCTAATGAGACTATTTCTATTAATTCTTCAAATGTTAAAAAATTATATCAATTTAGAGGATTCTATCCAATTATATGTATTAGTTGAAGTAACATATGGCACTAGTGCGATCTTGCACTTTGCGAAAGACCTCCCCTAGCACGCAGTATGAGAAAATCTATCTCTTTTGATATTTGGATCCACCTCAAAACTATTATTTTCCTTCATTGCATTGGAAATCATCCACAATGACTATCAATTTCACTCCTTGTTCACTATTAATTTTGAACTTCTGAGCCTAAACTTCTCTGTCATAGAATGTGCCCAAAATCTAGCTTAAATAACATAGCTGAGTTTGTTTTCAGGGCCACAAGTTGCAATCCCAAATTGGGTATTAAATATGATTTCCAAATTAAATTATAGTTCAATATAAACACCAAAATTAAAGGCATTGGTGTAGAGAAAAAAATTTGCAGATCAGATAGCAGAAAACCCAGATAAAATTCATAGTTGTTTGTTAGTATTTGCTATAGATTTTATCCTAACGTTACTAATAAGAATTTCTCAATCATGACATGGAAACCCTATATTTCCAATCCCAACATTGCAAGTCATAAATAGACACTGTCCAAAAAACAATAAGTACAACCATTCCAATTTTCCTTTACCAACTTCAAAACTGAGAGGTGAAAATTGGCCTAATAACATTAACAATGATTCTATTAACTTTTTTATCATGATGTTGGAAGTATAAAGTCGGCAATACACTCTTATCACATACGACTTTCCTTGTCAATATATTTCTCATCCGGCTTGCCCTTTGTGGTCTGCAATAGTTGTTTTGGTTTAAACACTGCGACTTTGAGTTGTTTAAAAGGTTTTCTCTTAGTGTTTAATGGCTCCATGTATTCCATTTCTTCTCTGCACAACCTCATCCATCATTTTGTTCAGCATGTGGTTAAGTGGAGACTGTCTTTTCCTGCCTCTGATCTCAGGTAGAGTGTTTCGAAGTCTCCAAGGGTTATTAACCCGCATTAAGATATTCTTCAATTCTTAAATCTGCAATTTGTTAATGAGGTTCATAGTTTTGAAACATAGCTAACTTACTTGATTCTTGTTTGTAGGAAGAAAGGGAAAGCCACAAAGAGCCAGTCGTTATCCCTCTATGTGATTAGTGGAGGTGAGCTTCTTTATCCCTATATATTTTAAAATAACTACATTTCATACTTAAATGAATTTATCGTGACTTCAAACTCATTTTTGACAATTGAACCCACGGTGCAATGAAAAGGGTACATGAAGCTTTGGATAATATTTGCATTACTCTTATCATCCAATCTTGCATTCAATGTAACTTTACACACGCAGTGGTTTTAAGAGATGTTATAGTTTATTAAGGAAGTTATTACATAGCTTAAAACTGTTAAAATGTAGGTGGATGCAAGTGATTGATTCACAAGCTAGGTGACAGGGGAAACTTGGTTACTTCCTCTCAAGATTCATTCTTGTCTGTCATGAGGTGAGGGATTCTACCCTAAAATTTGTTAAAAGGAAGAGTTTATTAATTAGGGGATTGTGATTGATATTAATGCTCGTAGGTCCATGTGTATGCATACACTGGTGTGATGAAGATCCTTCATTGTACACTTGGATCAACAATGAGTACTGGGTATGCCTCACTTGAATGTATATGATAGGAAGAGATCCATGGAAACTCTTGTTTCAGAGTATTTGCGAACGAAAAGGGATTTACAAATTCTACTGAATTTTAAGATAAGTTGTATTTTTAACTATCAATTGTTGGGTTTGTACATCGATTTGAGAATTCATGGGGATTTGGTAAATGACTATAGAGTGCTTTAAAAATTGGCACAAGACAATAGTAGAATTTGTAATTGATTGTTATAAATATTTGAATGTGAATCATTTTGGTGGATAGTCAGTTCTTAAAGATTGTTTGATTTGTTTTTTACTCTAATTTGTTTTCTTAGATATTTAATTGGATGGTTGTTCAATTGTATATTGATATCATGGTTATGTTTTAATTAAATATTTATCCTAGATCTTTCTATTTGTGGGTATGGAAGACCTAAACATGAACTGGTAAAATGTATGTTGATTAATTTTTAAACATAATTGAAGTGTGTATATAAGCCTTCTATTCATAGAGAATGTGTTTGGTTTACCTAGATATATTTGGTGATTTTGCTTGGAACCTCCCTACGTCGTATTTGATTATTTTAACTTAAATGTTTGTTTAAACATATTT
>LPNX010689208.1:5073-49824 GCA_001517045.1 Pseudotsuga menziesii | reverse complement strand
TAATATAAAATGGCATAATGGATGAGCTAGTTGGCATTAAAAAGATGGGTTTTCATTAAGTTATATATATTTTATTGTTAGATTATAATTCATGTGCTTCCAATTAGGATTATGGTTAAGATCCATGCTTAGGCTTATTCATGTAAACATGTAATATTTCTTTCGGATATTAGATTAAAGTTAGAATAGGAAAAGGTATCCTAGTCTACACAGATTAAGGTCAAGTAGATTGCCTATGCTAGGTTAGAATAAACTCTAAGGTAGGTTGGTTTAAGTTAATTAAGCTAGGGTAAGGTATGGTGATAGGCTAGGATATCTGAGGCTAAGGTAGGCTAGGTTAGAGTAGGTTAAGGGAATCTTAGCTTCCTCTAGTGTATGATACATTAGGTTGCACTATGATAAAATATGATAGTCTAGGCTAAGCTAGGTTAGGCTAGGCTAGAGTAGGAGAGAGTAGGATAAGGTAGGTTACTCTATGCTAGAATAGGCTAGGCTAGAATAGAATAGGATAAGATAGGGTAGAGTGGGCCACAATACGGTAGAGTAGAGTAGAGTAGGATAGAGTAGAGTACAGTAGGATACAATAGAGTAGGCTAGCCTCGAGTATGCTATCCTAGATTTGTGTATGCTAGCATTAGCTAGCTTAGGATAGGCTTGAGTAGGCTATGTTAGGCTAGCTTAGGATAGGATATGATAGGATAGAATAGCATAGGCTAGAGTAGGATAGGATAGCCTAGAGTACAGTAGGATAGAGAAGGCTAGGATAGAATAGGCAATGCTTGTGTAGAGTGGAGTAGGATAGAGTAGAGTTGGAAAGGCTAGAGTAGGCTAGGGTAGAGTTTGGTAGGGTCGACTCATGCTCTACTAGTCTATGTTAGAGTAGGATAGGCTAAATGATAGGATAGAGTAGGATAGGATAGTCAAGGGTAGTCTAGAGAATGATAGGGTAGGGTAGGTTAGAGTAGTGTATACTATGCTAGTCTAGGTCAAAGTAGGCTAGAGTAGGCTACGGTAGCCTAGACTAGGTTAGGCTAGGCTAGAGTGGAGAAGGATATGATAGGCTAGGCTAGGCCAATGTACACTAGAGTAGGCTATGGCAGGCTAGGATAAAGTAGGGTAGGGTAGGCTAGGCTACGCTAGGCTAGTCTAGGCTAGGCTATGATAAGATAGTGTAGGCTAGGTTAGGCTATTCTAGTCTAGGCGATAGTAGGAGAGAATAGGATAAAGTAGGGTAGGCTAGGACAAAATAGTCTAAGGTAGAATAGTCTAGTATAGGCTAAGGTAGAATAGTCGAGTATAGACTAGAGTAGGCCATGTTAGAGTAGAGCATAGTAAGCTAGAGTAAGCTAGATTAAGGTAGGATAGTACATAGCAGAGTAATGTAGGCTACAGTAAGCTAGAATAGAGTAAGATAAGATAGAGTAGAGTAGGATAAGATAGAGTAAGCTAGTCTAGAGTAGACTAGGCTAGAGTATGCTAGGCTGGGCTAAGTTAGAGTAGCCTAGGCTATGTTACACTAGGCTAGAGTTGGCCAACCTAGACTATGATAGGATAGAGTAGTCTAGGTAAGGCCATGCAAGGCTAAGATATAGTAGGCTAGGTCAGGTTAGATAAGGTTAGGCTAGGATATCCTAGTGTAGAATAGGTTATAGTGGGCTATACTAGACTAGGATAGAGTATGCTAGTGTACTCTAAAGTAGGCTAGGATATGTGAGAATAATCTAGTCTAGAGTAGGATAGGATAAGCTAGAATAGAGTAGTATACAACAAAGTAGGATAGCCTAGACTAGTGTCTTCTAGTGTTTGCTAGGATAGGTTAGGCTAGACGACTAGCAGTGAGTAGGTTAGGCTAGACCATAATAGGATAGCGTAGAGTAGGATAGAGTGGGATAGAGTAGGCTAGGATAGGATATGCTTGGCTAGGATAGGATGGGATATAGTAGGAGAGGATAGGCTAGAGTAGGTTATGATAGAATATGCTAGGATATCCTAGAACATGATAAAGTAGGATAAAGTAGGCTAGTCTAGGATAGAATATGCTAGGCTAGAGTAGTATAGGTTAGATAAGGATAGGCTAGAGTAGAGTAGGTCGGAGTAGGCTAGGTAACTATATAGTAGAGTAGGTTAGAGTAGAGTAGTTTAAAGTAGCATAGGCTATGCTAGAGTAAGCTAGGAGGGAATAGGATAGGTTTAAACTAAGAGTAGGCTAGGATAGGAAAGTGTATGGGATGATGCACAATCATGGACTCCTTTAAAGACACTTTAGATGCCACATAATACTGGAATAAATGGAAAACTCTGACTTTAGGTGACAATTAGGGGTACTTCCCTAACTTATTTGAAGATGAAGTAAAAAGAGAAAAGATAGGTAATTGAATCAGCTTTCATAATATATAACATTTTTGTAGAGAAAATGTGTGTAAATAATTATAAAATTAGTTTCCGTGAAAGTGGGTTTTCAAATTTTCAGCACATCTTAATAGATATGTTTGTGTGGGTGCAACAATATATGAGGTAAATGATGTCCATTTGAGATAAAATATTGCAGACATATAAAGGACATATGGGCCTAGTGCAACAGTATTTATTCGGAATTTTTCATGAATTATTTTTATTATTATTAATTATTGAAGTGATAAAAGTTTGAAATTAAAACCTTATGTTCGGGTGCAACACTTTAGGGGAAAAAATTAATGAAATCCTTGATTTATTAATATAAGATATTAGAGATTAATATTGTCTAGTGAACCATATAGGTTTTTTGGGAAATGGTGATGGAAATCAAAATTTATATAACAAACAATCGATGTATGTATTTTTGAAAGCTAACGTGTGTCATTTAGAAAAATAATTATAAATAAATAAAACATAGTTTTGAAGGAAAAAATTACATATTCATAATCGTCATTTCGTACTCTACAATATCGTACATTTTCATAAAAAACATTGTGTATGTCATATCAAAACACGCCATCTAATCTAAGCATATTGATAGAGTTCTAAAAGACAAGCAATAGCCCTGGTTGATTTTTCCTAGCCAATAGGTTCGATATTCTGAAGCTGCTTCCAAACCTAATGCCAAACCTTAATCCCGCCAATTATTTAAATTTTAAAATAATGCATATGCGATATAACTCATATGCGATATGAATAAGTTGTATTGCATATGCATTATATCGCATATGCGTTATAGATTATTCATATCGCATATGCATTATATCGCATGTGCGATATTAATGTGCTGTAACGTAGATGCGATATATAGAATTATGTTTAGAGCTAATTTATGTGGCATGGCTTCTAGATTCACAATGTCACTAGCTACTTCAAGTTGTATGGGTGGTGGGTTCCCACTATAGATTACTTCATGGAATTTCTTTAATGTTGCTAGCATAATTGAACTAGGTAAATTATAATGGTGCTATAGGTAAATTTTAACTAATTTTTTTTTGTCCTAATGCATCATTGTTCACCACCCTCATCCTCATCATCATCACCACCCTCATCCTCATCCGCATCATCATCATCCTCATCCTCATCTTCATGATCATCATCATATAGTCATCATCCTCCTCCTCATCATCATCATCATTAGTGTTCATCATCATTGTCATCACCATCACCCTCTTGAGCTTCATCATCATCATCATCACCCTCATCCTCATCCTCATCATCATCATCATCACCCTCATCTTCATCAGCATCGTCATGGTCATCATTGTCATCATCATCATCATCATCATCACTCTCATCCTCATCCTCCTCCTCCTCCTCATCATCCTCATCCTCTTCCTCCTCCTCCTCATCATCACCCTCATCCTCATCACCTTCATCATGATCATCATCATCATCATCCTCATCCTCATCCTCATCGTCATCATCGTCAACCTCATCGTCATCATCACCGGCATCCTCCTCATCATCATCATCACCCTCATCCTAATCATCGTCATCATGGTCATCATCATCATCATCATCACCACCCTCATCCTCATCACCATCATCATCATCCTCATTTTCAGCATCATTATCACCCTCGTCCTCATCAGCTTCATCATGGTCATCCTCATCATCATCATCCTCATCCTCATTAACCTCATAATCATCATCACCCTCATCATCATCATCACCGTCATCATCCTCATCCTCATCATCATCATCATGGTCATCATCATCATCATCATTCTCATTAACCTCATCATCATCATCACCCTCATCATCATCATCACCATCATCATCCTCATCCTCATCATCATCATCATGGTCATCATCATCATCATCACCCTCATCCTCATCATCATCATCATGTTCATGATCATCATCATCATCATCATGGTCATCATCACCCTCATCCTCATCCTCATCATCATCCTCATCCTCATCATCATCATCATCATACTCACACTCATCCTCATCAGCTTCATCATGTTCATCATCACCATCCTCCTCCTCCTCATCGTCATACTCATCATCCTCCTCATCATCACCATCATCCTCATCATCATCTTCATCATCACCCTCATCCTCATCATCATCATCACCCTCATCAGAACCGTTCATCACCCTCATCCTCACCCTCATCATCATCTTCATCAACAGCCTCATCCTCATCCTCATCATCCTCATATTCATCATCCTCCTCATCATCACCATCATCCTCATCATCATCTTCATCGTCACGCTCATCCTCTTCCTCCTCCTCATCACCCTCATCCTCATCATCATCAACCTCGTGTGATTTTTTATTTCATTGTTTTTCAAGGTGATCCAATTATTAAATATTAGCTTATAATGTAATTTCATAGAGATATAAATAAATATAATTAAATTTCATGTAATAACAAAAACAAATTAATTTCAAAATAGATATAGGCATGACTATTATGAAATATATGAGGCTCTTTGGAGTTATTATAAAATGTAAATATTGTATCAAAACAAATTAACTAATTTTTTTATGGATAATATATTCCAACTACAAACATTAATGATATTCATAGAAATAATATTGACATTTCCATACTAATTTCCTATTATATATAAGAAGGAAGTTTCTAAAATAAAATGTGTGTGTGCACTCAATTAAGATTTAAAAATTAAATAATTTATAGTATGCATAAAAGCAAAAACCTAAAAGAAAACATAATTGAGTATTGTAAAAACAACGTAAACCACATAAAAATTTCAACATTCATATAAAATTAAGAGATTACTTAAATTTACTTTACATAGATATGCTAATTTCAATAGTTGAATAGAAATCTTGTTTTTCCATTTTCATCAAATGCTCTTGCATTAGTATATTTATTGAATAGTATGGAACATGCCTATCTTTATTCAAAATATCTTTATATGTTAATAAGTTTGTATTATTCATGTAATGAGAGAGGGGTACAATTGTCCTTCATATGAATAGAAGTAAAGGTTTTAACGTTATTTAATTTTAAATTATTGATTTGTTTATCTAATATAACTTTTAGAATAAAATATCTTTAATGTAGTTAATAAGAGATAAATTTATGCTATTAAGACAATGTGAGATTTTGTCTAATGTGAAGCTAATTCGTTTTGAAGGGATATGAGAATAAAGTGAAATATTTATATCCTCGCCTCCATGAATTAAACCACTTCTTTATTACATCATGAATTAAAATAAAACAAAATGCCAAACAAGTTATAAAGAAATTTTCAAGGATATGCTAATAAAGTGAAATATTTTTATTTCCACCATTTTAAAATTAAACCATTTAATTATTAAATCATAGATTAAACTATATTAAAAATAAAACTTTATATATAAATTAAAAAGATGTCAATATCTTATTCACTTAAATGTGATCGTATTCACTTAAATGTGAGATATTGAATCCTATAAAATAAATCAAAACCTTAAAAAAATACAAATATTGAATAAAGTAAATTGAAAAAGCACTGAAAAAGCGCAAAATATTTGAAGTATGATACTCAAATCTTGAATAATGTAAATCTTGAAAAAAAGGAAAACCTATGCGTTGAAGAGAAAAATGAAAACTATCCGTTGAAGAGAGATGCAGAAATATATATGGTTATCCTTCTCTTTTATGTTGGATTTGTTATGTTGCCTCCTATTTTGTGTCGTATCATATCCTCCTAGATCACATCAAAGACGCGGACATAGGAATATCCGTGGTGGGATAGATTGTATGCCATTATTTTCTGCATAGAAACATGAAGGGTCCTCGAGTTTGGCTTCTTTTGGGTATGCTGTCGTGACCGAGAACTTGATCCCTCTTTCCTGAGCCTCTGCCATGACTTTCTCTGCAAAGCGATCTTTAACTCGGACGCTGAACGACCAACCTGCAGAAGGCCTTCATGGCAGGGTGGCCTTCATGACGCCAAATGGACAACCTGGAGAAGGCCTTCATGATGCTTGTGCTTTCGGCGGGGCAATCGATTTGAAGGACGTGTTTTTGTGGTTCACGTTCAACAATGTTTACCTGGTGGCGTGTTTTTATGATGCAAAGATAATCTTTGAAACCCTTGAAAGATTTGAAACATTCCTTTTTTGTAAATTCACTCAGCATTAGTAATCTCATCCATGACCTCCTTTTTCTCTCTCTGCAAACTGCCATTGATAGGAAGAGCTCGACGGAGCAGGGAAAACGAGTATCCCTTCAAAACCCTCTACGAACCAAATTGAGTTATATAGGTATGTATGAATCCGTGGCCCTGTCGTGGTTCTTTAGACTCATCCTTCACCACCGGCGCGTCAGGGGACAGATTCCTATGGATATCCTATCGATCTTGAACGAGAGCCGACAATTCAGTGAATTTTAGTCTGCAAGAACGAGTTTGAGTTACAGGTTGTGTTACCTTCTCTCTGAATATTTTAACCATGATGCCATGGCTATGAAAAAGGTCCCAGCTGGTCTCATGTGATGGAAAAGCCTCGTTTCGATTGGATCGTCTCCTGTACAAAACAACTTCAAGAGAAGGTCGGTTGAACAACTCAAAGGTGGATCCTCTCCTGTACCAAACAACTTCAAGAGAAGGTCGGTTGAACAACTCAAAGGTACATATTATTGTTGTTTTCTCCACTCTTCTAGGAAACCCTATTTTCATTGTGAGTACATTCAATAGTCCGAATCTCTTCCTTGTTATCTATAATCTCACCTATATATTTTCTTTGATTCTATCAATTTGACTGCAAGTATTTTATGTTTGGATCTGTTATGTTCAGATTGCAAATATTTTTTGTTGTCCAGGTAACGATTCAAGCCATTAAAACAAGTCATGGAACAGATTTGAGTTGCAAGTATGTTTGGCTTTGGATTTTTTCCACTAAATATGTTGGGGATTTTTATTATTTTTCTTCAACAAGTATATGTTCTCAAAATTTTAACCATGATGCCATGGCTAGAGAATTTGAGCTATATATGAGAATTTGAGCCACATGTATATATGATAATTTGAGCTACCCAATACTTTGGGGAGTGTTTTTTGTTTTTTTGGTAGTCAATTTGGTCCTTAATTTCTAGTTTTTTTAGTCGTCAATATTTTTTGGGTTTTTATTTTTTGGGGTTTATAAGTGACTTTTTAAGAGATAACGAGGAAATCCCAAACGGTAAAGGGCTAGTCAAGATAGACCCATGTTTGAAAGAGCAACACTATCTTAGGCATTTAGGCTAATTCATTCCTCCATTCCGGGTGATTTACATTTAGGCTAACTCATTCCTCCATTGTGGGTGATTTTTCTTTTTTAATTTGGAAGGTGATTTTTATTTTTTAATTTGGAAGGATTTTTTTTTTATATAGATATTATGAATAGTTCACCTTTTTTGGGGGGTTTACCCAATTTTTTTTAGATTTTATGAATAATTTAGCAGTTCAGGGTTTCTTACATCATTTAGCGTTTTCTTATTCTCCCATGTGTTATCAAACTCATTAGACATATTTCTGTTTTTTAAACAAACAACCAGTGATTTTTATTGTTTACTCTTATGAAACTGAAATATTTTTATATTAAAGTTTTAATAAATTTATCTCACATATGTATTTATATTAAAGTTTTAATAAATTTATATCTCCTAATAAACTATTGAATAATAAGAATCTATTTTAGTGGTAGTAAGTAATTTAGTTTCTCCTTCATTTTTATATAGAATTTAGTTATTACTTTTTTCCAGGAATCAAAGATTTATTAGTTTCATTTTTTTAGAATATTTCATTTTTATATACAATTTAGTTATTATATATTTTGAGGAATAAAAAATTTATTAATTTGACTTTTTTAGTATAAAAATTTATTAGTTTTTTTAGTGGTGGTAAGTAATTCAGTTTCTCCTTCATTTTTATATAAAATTTAGTTATTACTTTTTTCCACGAATCAAAGCTTTATTAATTTATTTTCTTAGAATATTTCATTTTTATATAATATTTACTTATTACTTTTTTTTAGGAATAAAAAAAAATATTAGTTTTGCTTTATTAGTATAAAAATTTATTAGTTTTATTTTACTAATATGAAAGATTTATTATAATTAACTGCTCAATAAAAATCTATATGTTAAAAGTACCAAGAAATTTAGTATCTCTTTAACACATTTTTATATAACATTTAGTTTTATTTATTAGAATCTAAGGTTTATTATTTTTATTTATCAAAGATTTATTAGTTTTATTTTATTAGAATCCAAGGTTTATTACTTATTACTTATTATTTATTTTTATTTGTGTGTAGTTTCTTTTTATTAATTAATTAAATAAATAGAAAATTCCATATGATTATTTTATATGCATTAAAAAGCATTTATTATATAATAATTATTTATAAATAAAATTGAATAATAAGATATATATATTATATTTTAAATTGAATATCTTTACATAAAGAATATGTATAAAATTTATTTTCTATTTTTTTTAATGATTTTTTTTATGAATTTATAATTTATGTTTTTTATGTTTTTTATGGTTTTTTCTTATTTTTAGAGTACAATGTACATTTAGCAAATTTCTCTATTATGTGGTTGTTGTAATCACTTGTAACATTTTTCTTGTTTTATTAAAACCATGTAATTTTTATTTCAAATGGAATAATGGATATGTGGTTTGGTATTTGATATTTAAAAAATTCATTTTCATTAAGTTAGACATTGTATTGTTACAATTGATGTGTTAAAAAATAGAATTATGGTTAGGATTCTTCCTTAGGTTAAGCTAGGATAGATTAGGTTAGAGTAGGAAAATGAAGGTAGTTTTCTTAAGGAAAGCTAGGGTAGGGTGATGTGTTAAAGTTTAGGTTAAATTAGGCTAGAGTAAGTTAGTTTAGGTTAGGTTAGGTTATGCTAGCTTATACTAGGTTAGCTTAGAATAAGCTAGAGTGGTAGAGTAGGTTAGAGTAGAGTAGAGTAGGCTAGGCTAGAGTAGGTTGGTCGTAAGTAGGTTAGGATATGCTAGAGGAGGTTAAGCTAGGCGAGGTTAGCAAGGGTAGAGTAGGCTTGGCTAGGCTAGGCTAAGCTAGAGTAAACCAGGCAAGGCTAGGATAGAGTGGGATAGGATAGGAAAGGGTTGGCCACGATAGAGTAGGCGAGAGTAGGCTCAGATAAAATAGGATAGGCTAGATTAGGCTAAGATAGACTAGAGTAGACTAGGTTAAGCTAGAGTACAGTATGATAGAGAAGTCTAGACTAGAGTAGGATAGGCTAGGCTAGCCTAGAGTAGAGTAGGCTAAGCTAGGCTAGAATGTGCTTGGATAAACTAGATTAGGGTAGAGTATGCTAGGTGAGGCTTGACTAGAGTAGGCTAGGGTAAAATAAGCTAGAGTATGCTAGACTAGAGCAAGGTAGGCTAGGATAGCCTAGAGTGGAGTAGGCCAAGCTAGGCTAGAATGTGCTTGGATAGACTAGAGTAGGGTAGAGTATGCTAGATGAGGCTCGACTAGAGTAGGCTAGGCTAAAATAGGCTAGAGTATGCTGAAAGACTAGGGTAACCAAGAGTAGGGTAGAGTAGAATAAGATAGGTAGGATAGGTTATGCTAGAGTAGGATAGGCTAAGGTAGGGTAGGCTTCTCTATTCTAGGCTAGAGTATGCTAGCGTAGACTAGGCTAGGATAGAGTATGTTAGATTATGCTAGGATACAATAGGTTAGGCTAGAGTAGGATAGGATAAGCTAGGGTAGGCTTCTCTACTCTACGCTAGAGTATGGTAGAGTAGGCTAGTCTAGGATATAGTAGGTTATATTATGCTAGGGTACAATAGGTTAGGCTAGAGTAGGCTATGCTAGAGTAGGATGGTCTAGAGCAGGTTAATATAGGCTAGTCTAGAGTATATTAAGCTAGGCTAGGCTAGAGTAGTTCAAGCTAGGTAATGCTAGAGTAGGCTAGGATAAGCTAGGGTATAACAGGCTAGGCTAGAGTAGTCTAGGTTACACTAGGCTAGAGTATGCTAGAGTACAATACGCTAGAATATAGTAGGATAGGCTACAAAAGGCTAGGATAGATTTTTGTAGGCTAGAGTAGACTATAATAGAGTAGGATAGGATAGAGTAGTATATTCTAGACTAGGCTAGGCTATTGTATAGTACATTAAGCTAGGATAGATTTAGGATAAAGTAGGATAGGGTAGGCTAGGTTAGACTAAACTATACTAGATTAGGCCACGATAAGCTAGGTAGGAAAGAGTAGGTTGGGATAAGGTAGAGAATGATAGAGTGGGGTAGGATAGGCTAGGCTAGCATATGATAGGCTAGGCTAGTGTAGAGTAGGCTAGGCTAGAGTAGGCTAGAGTAGGATAAAGTAGAGTACGATAGAGTAGGCTATCGTAGGCTATGTTAGGATAGGGTAGAGTAGGAAAAAATAAAGTATCTTAGGCTAGAGTAGGATATTATATAGCTGGTTAGGCTAGGATGGAGCAAGTTAAGCTAGGATAGGGTAACCTAGGATAGAGTATGCTAGGGTAGGCTAGGTTAGACTATGCTAGGCTAGAGTACTCTAGGTTAGGATAGGGTAAAGTAGGCTATATTAAAGTACGGTAGGATAGAGTTGAGTAGGTTTAGCTAGGCTAGAGTAGGCTAGGATAGAGTAGACTTGGGTAGGTTAGGTTAAACTAGGCTAAGCTAGAGTAGGTTAGGCTTGGTTGGAGTAGGGTAGGCTAAGGTAGATTAGGCTAGGCTAGGATAGGGCAGAGAATGCTAGGATAAGGTAGAGTAAAGTAGGCTAGAGTAGTCTAGTCTAGCATAGGTTAGGCTAGGATATAGTAGTTTAATCTAGGATAGAGTAAGCTAGGCTAGGAGATACAAGTCTAGGCTAAGATAAGTTAGAGTAGGCTAGGCAGGTCTAGGCTAAGCTAAGTTAGAGTAGGCTAGGCTACAGTAGACTAGAGTAGGTTAAGCTAGAGTAGGGTAATCTAGGATAGAGTAGGCTAGGATATCATAGGTTGGAATAGCCTAAGCTAGAGTAGGCTAGAGTGAGCTAGGATAGTGTAGGATAGGGTATTCTAGGATAGTCTAGAGTAGGATAGGATAAGAAGGAGTAGGATAGGTTAGTCTAGGCTAGGTTAAGCTAGGCTAGGGTAGAGTAGGCTATGATAGAGTAGGGTAGGGTAGAGTACAGTAGGTTAGGATAGGCTAGAGTACGCTTGAATAAAGTAGTCTAGGATAGATTACATTAGATTAGGATAATCTATATTAGGCTAGCTTACTATGGCTAAGCTTAACGTACTATATCCTAACCTTTCTTAATAATTTCAAGAAGATTTGTGACATATAAGGAGTGGTCTCCTAGATCTTCATTATAACATTATATGCCACAAATAATAATGATATGTGGCTAATTAATTGCATTATGGCTGAAGTAATGTGCATCCACAATATACATCGAAATAAGCAAGGTGTAATGTAGAAATCCTTGATTTCGTAATATAATATCTTAGAGCTTAAGGGGAAAAAAATTAATGAAATCCTTTATTTCCTAATATAAGATCTTAGAGCTTAATCTTGTCTAGTGCATGATATAGTTTTTTTGGGAAATGGTGATGGAAATCAAAAGTTATATAACAAACAATCGATGTATGTATTTTCAAAAACTAACGTGTGTCATTTAGAAAAATAATTATAAATAAATAAAACATAGTTTTGAAGGAAAAAATTACATATTCAGAATCGTCATTTCGTACTCTGCAATATCGTACATTTTCATAAAAAAATATTGTGTATGTTATATCAAAACATGCCATCTAATCTAAGCATATTGATAGAGTTATAAAAGACAAGCAATAGCCCTGGTTGATTTGTCCTAGCCAATAGGTTTTGTATTCTGAAGCTGCTTCCAAACCTAATGCCAAACCTTAATCCCACCAATTATTTAAATTTTAAAGTAATGCATATGCAATATAGCGCATATGCGATATGAATAAGTTGTATCGCATATGCGTTACAGATTATTCATATCGCATATGCATTATATCACATATACGATATTAACATGCTGTAACATAGATGCGATATATAGAATTATGTTCAGAGCTAATTTATGTGGCATGGCTTCTAGATTCACAATGTCACTAGCTGCTTCGAAGTTGTATGGGTGGTGGGTTCCCACTATATATTACTTCATGGAAGTTCATTAATGTTTCTAGCATAATTGAACTAGGTAAATTCTAATGGTGATATAGTTAAATTTTAACTAATTTGTTTTTGTCCTAACGCATCATTGTTCACCACCCTCATCCTCATCATCATCACCACCCTCTTCCTCATCCTCATGATCATCACGCTCATCCTCATCTTCATCATCATCCTCCTCCTCCTCCTCCTCATCATCATTGTTCATCGTCATCGTCATCACCATCACCCTCATCAGCTTCATCATCTCCATCATCACCCTCACCCTAATCCTCATCATCATCATCATCACCCTCATCCTCATCAGCATTTTCATGGTCATCATCATCATCCTCATCATCATCATCCTCATCATCATCATCATCATCCTCATCCTCCTCCTCCTCCTCATCATCATCCTCCTCCTCTTCCTCCTCGTCATCATCACCCTCATCCTCATCAGCTTCATCATGATCATCATCGTCATCATCATCATCATCATCATCAACCTCATCATCATCATCGTCAACCTCATCATCATCATCACCCTCATCCTCCTCCTCATCATCATCACCCTCATCCTAATCATCATCATCATGGTCATCATCATCATCACCCTCATCCTCATCATCATCATCATCATCCTCATTTTCATCATCATCATCAACCTCATCCTCATCAGCTTCATCATGGTCATCCTCATCCTCATCATCATCATCGTTGTCATGATCCTCATCCTCATCAACCTCATAATCATCATCACCCTCATCATCATCATCACCGTCATCATCCTCATCCTCATCCTCATCATCATGGTCATCATCATCATCATCACCCTCATCCTCATCATCATCATCATGGTCATCATCACCCTCATCCTCATCATGGTCATCGTCACCCTCATCCTCATCCTCATCCTCCTCCACCTCCTCCTCATCATCACCCTCATCCTCATCAGCTACATCATGGTCATCATCACCATCCTCCTCCTCCTCCTCCTCACCCTCCTCCTCCTCCTCCTCATCATACTCATCAACCTCCTCATCATCACCATCATCCTCATCATCATCTTCATCATCACTTTCATCCTCACCATTATCATCACCCTCATCAGCATCGTTCATCACCCTCATCAGCATCGTTCATCACCCTCATCCTCACCATCATCATCATCTTCATCGATAGCCTCATCCTCATCATCATCGTTATATTCATCATCCTCCTCATCATCACCATCATCCTCATCATCATCTTCATCGTCACCCTCATCCTCCTCCTCCTCATCATCACCATCATCCTCATCATCATCTTCATCGTCACCCTCATCCTCCTCCTCCTCATCATCACCCTCATCCTCATCATCATCAACCTCGTGAGATTTTTAATTTCATTGTTTTACAAGGTGATGCAATTATTAAATATTAGCTTATAATGTAATTTCATAGAGATATAAATAAATATAATAAAATTCCATGTAATAAAAAAAACAAATTAATTTCAAAATAGATATAGGCATGACTATTATGAAATATATGATGCTCTTTGGAGTTATTATAAAATGTAAATATTGTATCAAAACAAATTAACTAATTTTTTTATGGATAATATATTCCAACTACAAACATTAATGATATTCATAGAAATACGATTGACAATTCCATAATAGTTTCGTATCATATATAAGAAGGAAGTTTCTAAAATAAAATGTGTGTGCGCTCAATTAAGATTTAAAAATTAAATAATTTATAGTATACATAAAAGCAAAAACCTAAAAGAAAACATAATTGAGTATTGTAAAAACAACGTAAACCACATAAGAAATTCAAAATTCATATAAAATTAAGAGATTACTTAAATTTACTTTACATAGATATTCTAATTTCAATAGTTAAATAGAAATCTTGTTTTTCCATTTTCATCAAACGCTCTTGCATTAGTATATTTATTGAATAGTATGGAACATGCCTATCTTTATTCAAAATATCAGTATATGTTAATAAGTTTGTATTATTCATGTAATGAGAGAGGGGTACAATTGTCCTACATATGAATAGAAGTAAAGGTTTTAAGGTTATTTAATTTTAAATAATTGATTTGTTTATCTAATAGAACTTATAGAATAAAATATCTTTAATGTAGTTAATAAGAGATAAATTTATGCTATTAAGACATTGTGAGATTTTGTCTAATGTGAAGGTAATTTGTTTTGAAGGGATATGAGAATAAAGTGAAATATTTATATCCTCACCTTCATGAATTAAACCACTTCTTTATTACATCATGAATTAAAATAGAACAAAATGCCAAACAAGTTATAAAGAATTTTTCAAGGATATGCTAATAAAGTGAAATATTTTTATTTCCACCATTCTAAAATTAAACCATTTAATTATTAAATCATGAATTAAACTATATTAAAAATAAAAATTTATATATAAACTTAAAAAAATCTCAATATCTTATTCACTTAAATGTGATCTTATTCACTTAAATGTGAGATATTGAATCCTATAAAATAAATCAAAACCTTAAAAAAATACAAATATTGAATAAAGTAAATTGAAAAAACACTGAAAAAGCACAAAATATTTGAAGTATGATACTCAAATCTTGAATAATGTAAATCTTGAAAAAAGTAAAACCTATCCGTTGAAGGGAGATGCAAAAATATATATAGTTATCCTCCTCTTTTATGTTGGATCTGTTGCGTTTCATCTCTTCTGTTTTGCGTCGTATCATATCCTCGTAGATCACATCAAAGCCGCGGACATAGGATTAGCCATGGTGGGATAGATTGTATACCATTATTTTCTGCATAGAAACATGAAGGGTCCTCGAGTTTGGCTTCTTTTGGGTATGCTGTCATGACCGAGAACTTGATCCCTCTTTCCTGAGCCTCTGCCATGACTTTCTCCGCAAAGCGATCTTTAACCCGGACGCCGAACGACAAACTTGCAGAAGGCCTTCATGGCGGGGTGGCCTTCATGACGCCAAACGACCAACCTGGGGAAGGCCTTCATGATGCTTGTGCTTTCGGCGGGGCAATCGATTTGCAGGACGTGTTGTTGCGGTTCATGTTCAACAATGTTTACCTGGTGGCACGTTGTTCTAATGCAAAGATAATCTTTGAAACCCTTTCCTTGAAAGATTTGAAACATTCCTTTTTTGTAAATTCACTTAGCATTAGTAATCTCATCCATGGCCTCCTTTTTCTCTCTCTACATACTGCCATTGACAGGAAGAGCTCGACGGAGCAGGGAAAACAAGTATCCCTTCAAAACCCTCTATGAACTGAATTGATTAATACATGTATGTATGAATCCGTGGCCCTGTCATGGTTCTTTTGCCTCATCCTTCGCCACTGGCACGTCGGGGAACGGATTCCTGCGGATATCCCGACGATCTTGAACGAGAGCCGACAATTCAGTGAATTTTAGTCTGCAAGAATGAGTTTGAGTTACAGGTTGTGTTACCTTCTCTCTGAATATTTTAACCATGATTGCATGGCTATGAAAAAGGCCCGAGCTCGTCTCATGTCATGGAAAAGCCTGGTTTCGATTGGATTGTCTCCTGTACCAAACAACTTCAAGAGAAGGGTGGTTGAACAACTCAAAGGTACATATTATTGGTGTTTTCTCCACTCTTCTAGGAAACCCTATTTTCATTTTGAGTACATTCAATAGTCTGAATCTCTTCCTTGTTATCTAAAATCTCACCTATATATTTTCTTTGATTCTATCAATTTGACTGCAAGTATTTTATGTTTGGCTCTGTTATGTTCAGATTGTAAATATTTTATGTTGTCCAGGTAATGATTCAAGCCATTAAAACAAGTCATGGAACAGATTTGAGTTGCAAGTATGTTTGGCTTTGGCTTTTTTCCACTCAATATGTTGGGGATTTTTATTATTTTTCTGCTACAAGTATATGTTCTCAAAATTTTAACTGTGATGCCATGGCTAGAGAATTTGAGTTACATGTATAAATGAGAATTTGAGCCACATGTATATATGATAATTTGAGCCACCCAAAACTCTGGGAATGTTTTTTGTTTTTTTGGTAGTCAATTTGGTCCTCAATTTCTGTTTTTTTAGTCGTCAATATTTTTTGGGGTTTATAAGCGACTTTTTAGGAGCGAACGGGGAAAGCCCAAACAGTAAAGGGCTGGTCGAGATAGACCCATGTTTGAAAGAGAAACACGATCTTAGACATTTAGGCTCATTCATTCCTCCATTCTAGGTGATTTACATTTAGGCTAATTCATTCCTGCATTCTGGATGATTTTTCTTTTTTAATTTGGAAGGTGATTTTTATTTTTTAATTTGGAGGGAATTTTTTTTTAGATATTATGAATAGTTTACCTTTTGGGCGGGTTTACCCAACTTTTGTTAGATTTTATGAATAATTTAATAGTTCAGGGTTTCTTACATCATTTAGCGTTTTCTTATTCTCCCATGTGTTATCAAACTCATTAGACATATTTATGTTTTTTAAAGAAACAACCAATGCTTTTTATTGCTTACTCTTATGAAACTGAAATGTTTTTATATTAAAGTTTTAATAAATTTATCTCACATATGTATTTATATTAAAGTTTTAATAAATTTATATATCGTAATAAACTATTGAATAATAAAAATCTATTTTAGTGGTAGTAAGTAATTTACTTTCTCCTTCATTTTTATATAGAATTTAGTTATTACTTTTTTCCAGGAATCAAAGACTTGTTAGTTTCATTTTTTTAGATTATTTCATTTTTATATAAAATTTAGTTATTATACTTTTTGAGGAATAAAAAAATTATTGATTTGACTTTTTTAGGATAAAAATTTATTAGTTTTTTTAGTGGTGGTAAGTAATTCAGTTTCTCCTTCATTTTTATATAAAATTTAGTTATTACTTTTTTCCACGAATCAAAGCTTTATTAATTTATTTTCTTAGAATATTTCAGTTTTATATAATATTTACTTATTACTTTTTTTTAGGAATAAAAAAAAATATTAGTTTTACTTTATCAGTATAAAAAATTATTAGTTTTATTTTACTAGTATGAAAGATTTATTATAATTAACTGCTCAATAAAAATCTATATATTAAAAGTACCAAGAAATTTAGTATCTCTTTAACACATTTTTATATAACATTTAGTTTTATTATCTCTTTAACACATTTTTATATAACATTTAGTTTTATTTATTAGAATCTAAGGTTTATTATTTTTATTTATCAAAGATTTATTAGTTTTATTTTATTAGAATCCAAGGTTTATTACTTATTACTTATTATTTATTTTTATTTGTGTGTAGTTTCTTTTTATTAATTAATTAAATAAATAGAAAATTCCATATGACTATTTTATATACATTAAAAAACATTTATTATATAATAATTATTTAGAAATAAAATTGAATAGTAAGATATATATTATATTTTAAATTGAATATCTTTATAAAAAGACTATTTATAAAATTTATTTTCTATTTTTTTAATGATTTTTTTATGAATTTACAATTTATGTTATTTATTTTTTATGGTGTTTTCTTATTTTTAGAGTACAATGTACATTTAGCAAATTTCTCTATTATGTGGTTGTTGTAATCACTTGTAACATTTTGTTTGTTTTATTAAAACCATGTAATTTTTATTTCAAATGGAATAATGGATATGTGGTTTGGTATTTGATATTAAAAAATTCATTTTCATTTAGTTAGACATTGTATTGTTACAATTGATGTGTTAAAAAATAGAATTATGGTTAGGATCCTTCCTTAGGTTAAGCTAGGATAGAATAATATGAGCTAGGATAGATTAGGTTAGAGTAGGAAAATGAAGGTAGTTTTCTTAAGGAAAGCTAGGGTAAGGTAATGTGTTAAAGGTTAGGTTAAATTAGGCTAGAGTAAGTTAGCTTAGGCTAGGTTAGGTTAGGCTAGCTTAGCTTATACTAGGTTAGTGTAGAATAAGTTAGATTGGTAGAGTAGGTTAGAGTAGAGTAGAGTACAATATGCTAGAGTAGGCTAGGCTAGAGTAGGCTTGGCTAGGCTAGGCTAAGCTAGAGTAAACTAGGCAAGGCTAGGATAGAGTGGGATAGGATAGGAAAGGGTAGGCCATGATAGAGTAGACGAGAGTAGGCTTTGATAAAATAAGATAGGCTATATTAGGCCAAGATAGACTAGAGTAGACTAGGTTAAGCTAGAGTCCAGTATGATAGAGAAGTCTAGACTAGAGTAGGCTAGTATAGGCTAGCCTAGAGCGGAGTAGGCTAAGCTAGGCTAGAATGTGCTTGGATAAACTAGATTAGGGTAGAGTATCCTAGGTGAGGCTCGACTAGAGTAGGCTAGGGTAAAATAGGCTAGAGTATGCTAGACTAGAGCAGGCTAGGCTAGGCTAGCCTAGAGTGGAGTAGGCTAAGCTAGGCTAGAATGTGCTTGGATAGACTAGAGTAGGGTAGAGTATGCTAGATGAGGCTCGACTAGAGTAGGCTAGGCTAAAATAGGCTAGAGTATGCTTGAAAAGACTAGGGTAACCTAGAGTAGGGTAGAGTAGAATAAGATAGGTAGGGTAGGATTCTCTATTCTAGCCTAGAGTATGCTAGAGTAGACTAGGCTAGGATAGAGTATGTTAGATTATGCTAGGATACAATAGGTTAGGCTAGAGTAGGATAGGATAAGCTAGGGTAGCGTTCTCTATTCTAGGATAGAGTATGGTAGAGTAGGCTAGCCTAGGATATAGTAGGTTTTATTATGCTAGGGTACAATAGGTTAGGCTAGAGTAGGCTATGCTAGAGTAGGATGGTCTAGAGCAGGTTAATATAGGCTAGTCTAGAGTAGATTAAGCTAGGCTAGGCCAGAGTAGGTTAAGCTAGGTAATGCTAGAGTAGGATAGGATAAGATAGGGTATAATAGGCTAGGCTAGAGTAGGCTAGGTTACACTAGGCTAGAGTATGGTAGAGTACAATACGCTAGAATATAGTAGGATAGGCTACAAAAGGCTAGGATAGATTTTGCTAGGCTAGAGTAGACTATAGTAGAGTAGGCTAGGATAGAGTAGTATATTCTAGAGTAGGCTAGGCTATTCTATAGTACATTAACCTAGGATAGAGTTAGGAAAAAGTAGGATAGGGTAGGATAGGTTAGACTAAACTATGCTAGATTAGGCCACGATAATCTAGGTAGGAAAGAGTAGGTTGGGATAAGGTAGAGAAGGATAGAGTGGGGTAGGATAGGCTATGCTAGTATATGATAGGCTAGGCTAGTGTGGAGTAGGCTAGGCTAGAGTAGGCTAGGCAGATAGGCTAGAGTAGGATAAAGTAGAGTATGATAGAGTAGGCTAGCATAGAGTAGTCTAGGCTAGGATAGATTAGGTTAGGCTATCTTAGAGTAGGTTAAGCTAGGCTAGAGTAGGATAGGCTAGGTTAGAGTAGTAGACTAGAGTAAGCTAGGATAGACTAGAAAAGGGTACGATAGAATACGCTAGAGTAGGATAGCATAGGCTAGAATATGCTAGGATAACCTAGAGAGGGTTAGGTTAGGTTAGGCTATCGTAGGCTATGTTAGGATAGGGTAGAGTAGGAAAAAATAAAGTATCTTAGGCTAGAGTAGGCTATTCTATAGCTGGTTAGGCTAGGATGGAGCAAGTTAAGCTAGGATAGGGTAACCTAAGATAGAGTATGCTAGGGTAGGCTAGGTTAGACTACGCTAGGCTAGAGTACTCTAGTCTAGGATAGGGTAAATCAAGATATATTAAAGTAGGGTAGGATATATTTGAGTAGGTTTAGCTAGGCTAGAGTAGGCTAGGATAGAGTAGACTCGGGTAGGTCACGTTAATCTAGGCTAAGATAGAGTAGGTTAGGCTTGGTTGGAGTAGGTTAGGATAAGGTAGATTAGGCTAGGCTAGGCTAGGGTAGAGAACGCTAGGATAAGGTAGCGTAAAGTAGGCTAGTCTACCATAGGTTAGGCTAGGCTATAGTAGTTTAATATAGGATAGAGTAAGCTAGGCTAGGAGATGCCAGGCTAGGATAAGCTAAGTTAGAGTAGGCTAGGCTACTCGAGGCCAGAGTAGGGTAGGATAAAGTAGGCTAGAGAAGAGTAGGTTAGGCTAGAGTAGACTAGACTAGATTTGGTTAGGCTAAGGTAGAGGAGGTTAAGCTAGAGTAGGGTAATCTAGGATAGAGTAGGCTAGGGTATCATAGGTTGATATAGCCTAAGCTAGAGTAGGCTAGAGTGAGCTAGGCTAGTGTAGGATAGGGTATTCTAGGATATTCTAGAGTAGGCTAGGTTAAGAATGAGTAGGATAGGTTAGTCTAGTCTAGGTTAAGCTAGGATAGGCTAGAGTAGGCTATGATACAGTAGGGTAGGGTAGAGTACAGTAGGTTAGGATAGGCTAGTGTATATTAAGGTAGGCTAGAGTAGGCTTGATGTACTATATCCTAACCTTTATTAATAATTTCAAGAAGCTTTGTGACATATAAGGAGTGGTCTCCTAGATCTTCATTATACCATTATATGCCTCAAATAATAATGATATGTGGCTAATTAATTTCATTATGGCTGAAGTAATGTGCATCCACAATATACATCGAAATAAGCAAGGTGCATTGTAGAATACATGTGGGGTGATAAGAGGGGTATCATGTCAATATACTAGTCAGATATAGAAAGGAGTATAGAAATTCAAATGAAAAAATGCATGAATAAAATATATAGTGAAAATAGTTTTTTTTTTTTTAAATTTGGGAAGGCATATTGAGAGGGGGTTAAAAAAATGATTTTGGCAGGTATTTTCCAATATTTATTGAAATTGGGGGTATTGTTTCATACACGAAGAATGAACATGGTATG
Organism: Pseudotsuga menziesii; assembly: GCA_001517045.1. Lineage (NCBI taxonomy): Eukaryota > Viridiplantae > Streptophyta > Pinopsida > Pinales > Pinaceae > Pseudotsuga > Pseudotsuga menziesii. The sequence goes on along the minus strand of LPNX010689208.1, from coordinate 28,407 downwards.
GCATGGTTTCACTAAGGAAGACCCCATGGGTCAATGAGCATCATCATTTCCTATGAAAATTAGTAACTTGTAATGATGGAAAATTGATTACCATCACTATTAATGCATATATCAGGATGATTCATGAACATCATTATTTCCCATGAATAAAAGTAACTCATAGTGATGAGACTTCAATGACCATCATTAATCTTTTATATGTGGTCATGTTAGTGTTTGATAAAGGATCATCGCCATTTATATTAAAAATAAATAAAATTTGTTGCAATGCTTGAGGGATAGTTGTCAGAGTATCATTAATGGTGACTATCACAGAAGTAAACATTACCATTAATTTCTACAATAATGATGTGCAAAAAGTTAAATGTAAGATAGGGTAGGATACATCAAGATAGGTTAGGCCATAGTAGGATAGGTTAGGGTATAGTAGGATAGGTTAGGATAGGCTAGTGTAGGCCAGAGCAAGATAGAGTAGGCTTGAGTAGTCTAGGATACAGTCCGGTATGATATGAAAGGATATAGAACAATAAGATAGGTTAAAGTAGAGTATTGTCTTCTAGAATACAGTAGTCTAGTGTGGACTAGGCTAGATTCACCAGAACAAAAATTAAGTTTTGCGAGGAGAAAAAATTTCACCATAAACTCATTGGTGATCTTCAAAAGGTTCTCCATCACCAAAATTAGAATGTCACCAAAGGAAGCATAGCCAATATGAAGGGAGATATGGAAATGGCCTAGTTATACCACCAATAATCATTATTAGTGACAATCAATGATCATGGACAAATATTAGGAACAATAGTAACATACCTTTAATGACCCTAACTAGTGATGCATATATGACGACAATGTTTGCCACCAAAAACTATGTCTCCAAAGGAAATGTAGCCAAAAGTAAAGGAGATATGGAGACAATGTGGGTTCATGACCACTAACCATTATTAGTGTTGGTTTGTGACCATTCCCTATCAATAATAGTGACATGTCCTTAGTGACCCTAACAATTGAAACATATATGATGATGATCAATTATTTTCATCATTTGCTATGAACGATAGTGAATTTTTAGTGACAAACATTTAATGACCCTCACTATTGATACATATATGGGGATGGTAAATGAGCATCATCATTTCCTATGAACATTAGTAACTTGTGATGATGGGAAATTAATGACCATCACCATTAACCCATATATGGGGATGATTCATTCCCATCATTATTTCACATGAATAAGAGTAACTCATAGTGATGAGATGATAATGAGGGATAGTCGTCAGAGTATCATTAATGGTGACAATCACAAAAGTAAACATTACCATTAATTTCTACAATGGTGATGTGCACAAAATCAAATGTAGCTATTAAATTTTCCAATGGTGACATGCAAGAAAATAAATATTACCATGAATTTCCACAATGGTTATGTTATTTGACATGTGTTGTTACCCATTGATATTGATAGCAACACATTTCTATGTATTAGAGAAAAGAAAAAAAACAATGAAAAAAACTAGAAAACAATAGAAATCATAAAATTGAAAAATGAAAGAGAACTCATTACCCATGGATAGATAAAGAAAGTGACTTGACATAACAATGGTATTGTATCTATGGTATCAAAAAATTATAGAAAATACCAAGGCACAATAGGCCTTTGCCATGTTTTTATGTTATTTTCTCATTCAAGAGTTAAAAGGCATGTACAAAGGGCAATTTAATTCACTTCAACCCTTCTTTGCATTTGGAAAATTGTCATTTTCATGGTTGAAAAATATAATCGACTTGACAATTGGCACAAGACCATCGTAGAATTTTTAATTGGTTGTTATAAATATTTGGATGTGAATCATTTTGGTGGATAGTTGGTTCTTAAATGTTTCTTGATTTGGTTTTTACTCTAATTGGTTTCCATATATCTTTAATTGGATGGTTCTTCAATTGCATCTTCATATCGTGGTTATGTTTTAATTAAATATTTATCCTGGATTTTTATATTTATGGGTATGGAACACCTAAACATGGATTGGTAAAATGTATGTTAATTAATTTTTAAACAGACTTAAAGTATGCATAGAATCCTTTGGCTCATAAAGAATGTGTTTGTTTTACCTAGATATATATGATGATTTTTCTTGGAATCCATCTACGTAATATTTGATTCTTTTAATTTAAATTTATTTCTAACATAGGTTTACTATCGGTATCAAGACTTATATTTATTTTTACAGAAATAAAGCTCATAAGGAAGCCTTTCAGTTCTACTTAGTGTATCTTTGGCTTTTGCTTGAAGTATGATTTTTTTTTTATATGTGTACATGCATACAATCATTTTACAGGGATTGATAAATATGAGATATCTTCCTTCCAATCCCTGTTTGCATAAAAAAATAACGGACTAGAAAAAAAAGTAAAGTACAGATTCATTTGAAGACATATTTTAAGAAATTGAATCGTCACATAGAGTCTTATCCATATCCATGGAATCACGGTTAAAATATTCAAATATAAGTAAATAGAAACCATACCCATACATGTCTGTAACTCAAATCCATTCATAAGTGGCTTTGAATGAGCCTTATAGAAATGTAACTCTAATTCATTCATGGAGTTTTTTGAATGGATTATATCCTATTGGAGACTTGTTTTCCTTTCTCCATCAAGCTCTTCCTAGAAATATATGGATTAGATGTGAGATAAAGAGTGATGGATTAATAATGCTCAATGAATTTACAGAAAGAAATGTTTCTAATGCTTCAAGGAAATGATTTCAAAGGGATCAATTTCATTCATATCGAATAATTGTATGAGAGGGTTTTAAAGGGTTTGATTCATATAAGATATCTTCTTTCCAATGTCATTTTGCATCAAAACATAATGAACAAGAAAGAAAAGGAAAATATCCCACATAAACAAAACCCAAAGCCATACATAGGTGGAAAACACATTCATTTGAGGATTTTTTTGAATGGATTGAATCACTACATAGAGCCTTCTCCATAGCAATGGCATCATTGTTAAAATATTCAGAGAAGTAAAGAAAACCCATAGCCATACATGCCTTTGAGTCAAATTCGTTCATGAAGGGATTTGAAGGATCCATACATACATGTAACTCAAATTCATTCACGGAGGACTTTGAAGGGCTTAAATACTACCGAAGACTTATCTTCCTTGCTCTGTCAAGCTCCTCTTGTCAATGGTGGTTTGCAATAAAATTGAGATGTGAGATAAAAAGGAAGCTATGAATGATATTTGAGATAAAAGTGATGGATTAATAATGCTGAAAGAATTTATAGAAATGAATGTTTCTAATGTTTCAAGGGAAAGGTCTCAAAGGGCTCAATTACATTGATATGGAAGAATTGTCTTTGTTCCTTCTCTATATTTGCATCCAAACAGAACTCACATAACATAAAATAATTGTAAGAAAATTGATAGAATGAAAGAAAATATATGTGTGATATTTTATACAACAAGAGATTAAGATTTTTGAAAGTACTAAGGATCAAAACTAGGGATTCCTAGAATAGTAGACAAAATAACAATAACATGTACTTTTGATTTGTTTAACTAAACTTCTCTTTAAGTTGTTTTCTACAAGAGGAAATCCAATCCAAACCAATCTTTTCCATGACATGATACATGCAAACACAAACTCTTTGTGTCTCATACCCTACTCTAGCCTAGCCTAGCCTAGCCTAAGCTCACCTAGACTAATCTAGCCTACTCTCTCCTATCTGATCCCATCCTACACTATCCTAGCATAGAGTAATTTATCATATCTTAGCCTAGCATAACCAATTCTATGCTATCGTAGACTATCCTATCCTATCCTACTCTACCCTATCATATCATACTGTAGCCTAGCATAACCTATCCTACTCTATCATAATATACCATACCCAACTCTAGCCTAGCCTACTCTAGTCTACCTTACTCTAGCCTATCCTGATATACTATGGCTTACTCTATCTTATTCTACCCTAATCTATCCTAGCCTAGTATAGCCTATCGTGTCCTATTCCACCCTATCCTATAATAGCCTACTTTATCCTACTATGGACTACTCTAGTGGAGCTTAGCCTAGCCTTACCTAGTCTACTCTATCCTATCCTATCCTATCCTATCATAACCTATCATGGCCTAACATATCCTAGTCTATCCTAGCCTACTCTACTGTATACTACTCTACTCTAGCCTAATCTACTCTTACCTAGATTATCCTACTCTAGCCTAGCCTATTATAGCATATCCTAGCCTACTTTTGACTACTCTAGCATACTCTAGCCTACTCTAGTATAGCCTACTATAGCCTATTATAGACTAGGATATCCTATTCTAACATCATCTAACCTACCCTACCCTAGCCTAGTCTATTGTATCCTATCCTAGCTTGGCCAAATCTAACCTAGCTTAACCTAGCCTGGGATATACTAGCTTGTCCTAGACTAGCATACTCTACCCTAGCCTATCCTAGCTTAAGCAAGTCTATCCTAGACTACTCTAGCCTAGCTTACTCTAGCCTACTCTACTGTACTCTACTCTAGAGTAGCCTACTGTAATATAGCTTACTCTATCCCAATCTACTATAGCATATACTACTCTACCATATCCTAGACTATTCTACCGTAGCCTTTTTTGTCCTAGCCTACCCTACTTTATACTACTCTCGGATACTATCACATAGACTAGAATAGCCTAACCTAGCATTGTCTAGCCTAATGTATCCTAGGTTAAACTAACCTAGCCTACTCTAGCCTAGCCTACACTAGGCTAACCCATCCTACTTTATCATATCCTAACCTAGCCTACCCTAGCGTATTTTAGCCTAGCCTAGCCTAACCTACTCTAGCTTATCCTATCCTACTCTAGCCTACTTTATCCTAGCCTAGCATACTATACCTTACTCTATCCTACCCTACCCTAACATTCTCTAGCCTTCCCTTGTCTAGCCTATCCTACTCTAGCCTTGCCTCTAGCCTAGCTAAATATAACATGTGACTTGTCGATCCTACCCAACTCTAGCCTACCCTACTCTAGCCTAGCATACTCTACTGTATCCTACATCACTCTACACAAGCATATCCTAATCTAACGTAGCCTACTTTAGCCTAATGTAGTCTAGGCTATCTTATCCTACTCTAGCCTAGCATATTCTATCAAATTCTAGACTAACCTATCCTTCTTAAGCCTAAACTATGCTACATACACATCTCTAGGCTAGCCTACTCTAGCCTATACTACTCTATTGTATTCTAGCCGATTGTTTCCTACTCTACCTTATCCTAGCCTATCCTACTCTACCCTAGCCTATTCTAGCATAGCCTAACCTACTTTATCCTACTCTCACCTACTCTAGCCTAGCATAGCTTATCCTAGCCTATATGAAGTAGTGCACCCTAATGTATCCTACTCTAATGAAGCTAATATTCCCTTAGTGTACTATAGCCTATCCTACCTTAGCCTATATATCCAAGTCTATCACCATACCTTACCCTATCCTAATTAACTTAACCCACCCTACCTTGGTGTTGAGTCTAACCTAGTTTACACAATCTACTTGAACTTAATCTACATATATATTCATCTAACCTAATCTAGTAAGGCTAGCAAACCTTATCCTAGTCTAACCTTAAGATAATATCCTTAAGCAATGTTATGTTTAGATGAATAAGTTCAAACCCCCTCTCTCTATATATTATTCCTTATCCGGCCTTCAACGAATAGTTTCCATATTTTCTTCTTCTATCAAACCTCCCTCTCTCACAAATTGATTCAATTTATCCAAGATTCGCAGCCTTTGTACTTTTTCTAGTTTTGATTTCAAGATTTTAATCATAAAGCACAGGCACCTGAGCACATAAAGATGCAATGGAGAAGAATGTTAGAAAAGCTTTTGTGCTTTTTCAGTTTTGGCTTTTGTGCTTTACCAATTTTGATTTCAAATTTTTGTTTTGGCATTTGTGCTTTTTTAGTTTTAGCTTTTGTGTTTTTTCACAAATCCATGATTTTGGCCTATCGTCTTTATTAGCTTTTGTGCTTTCTTTTGTGCCTTTTTTTTCTGTTTAGATTTTTTATTCTTGGTTTATTTATTAAATAAGATTTAATTGAGATATATTTTAATAAATAAGATTTAATGTATATTTTTTTCATTAAATAATTTAGTTTGATATTTCATAATTTTTATAAATAATTTTGTTTGATATTTTATAATATGTATATGAAATTTTAATTTTAATAAAGTTTATTTCATAGTTAAGATGATATAATTGGTATACGAATTTTTGTTATACTCACTCTATATATGTGTCATCAAACAGATATACTATTTATTAAAACTGCTGGTTGAGATGTTTTTGAATTTGAATTCACACCACAAAATAAATTTACTGCTATAATCTTTTTATAATAAACATTGTTTTCATATATAATGTTCATGTGAATATGAACTTGCCACTTTATAGTTTATTGTGGCATGCATTAACATCTATAGAAATTCCCTCTATAATTTAAGATATGATTATTTGAAGTCATTGTAGTAAATTATAAAATGATTAGAATATAAAATATAGCTATGTGTGTTTGAATCACCACTGATATTGAAATTGTTTGTTGAGATGTGTTTGACTCAAAATTCATACTAGAAAATAAATCCATTAGTGTAATATTTTTTATAATAAATATTGTCTTCATGTTTATTTTCTACTTGAATATAAGCTCACCACTTCATGATCTATTGTGACATGAATTAACATCCACAGATCTTTGCTCTATAAGTAGATGAGTTTCTTCAACATCCACAAATGACATATTCATAGGTTGACTATATTCATGATAAAGGACAATACCATAAAGTTAACATTTTTAATTTGAACTATCAACAAACTGTAAAACAACGAAAAAAATGTGGTTACTATATAGTTTTACAAACATGGTCAATTTAATGTCATAAACATGATCAATTTTATCAACTTATAGTGTTGATATCCCTCTTCATTTATTCTTCTTGATGTATTGGTCTAAAATTTACATAATCTTAAATAATCATGAATTATATGTGAATGTCTCAACAATTAAAAATAGAATATTTAAAAAGAACACATAAGAAAAATGAATGCACATCATAGAGATGCAAACCACAATTTGAAGAATGCAACTTGGTAATGAAGTTTAAGTCTGTTGGCCTACGTCTTCAGGTCCACTTCCAATGAGATTGTTTGTATTAATTCTTCAATTGTTCAAAGTTACATCAATTTATAGGAATCCCCACAATTCTATATGTTAGCTGCAATAATAGATGGAACCAATGCGATCTTTCACTTTGCTAAAGACCTCCCCTCACATGCACTATGAGAAACTCTATCTCTTGTGTTTTTTGGAACCTCCTCTAAAATTTTATTTACCTTCACTACATTGGAAATAATCCACAATGCCTATTAACTCCACTCCTTTCTCACTATTAATTTTGAACTTCTCAGCATAAACTCCTATGTCCTATACTACATCCAAACTCTCGGTTAGATAGAAGAGTTGGGTTTATTTTGAGGGTCATAGGGATTGAGCTCAAGTTAGGTATTAAATTTCATTTCCAACTTAAATTACCTTTCAATATGAAGGCCAATATTGAAGGCATTAGTGTAGTGACAAAAATTGCAGATCAGATAACATAAATCCCAGATAAAAATCATAGTCATTTGTTAGAATTTGATGTTTATTTTGTTGGACTCTTGATTTATATCTTATGCTTGCCGATCTTAACTTTTATGATACAACTTTTCCAATCCCAATGTGACCAACCTGAATTTTCCAATCCCAACTTTGGAAGTCAAAAGTCGAAAGTGTCCAAACAAAAATAACTACAACCATTACAATTTTTTGATACCATCTTTGGAAGTGATAAGTCAACATAAGACTAATAACATTAAAAATGATTGTCTCGACTTTTCCATCCTCATGCCAGAATCCAAAATTTATTAATATGACCTAATCACTACCAAATTATTTTTTTGATATATTTCTTATTTGGAGTCCATTTTTTCATCCTGATGTCAGAAGCCAAAATTCAATAATAGGCCCTAATCACTACCAACTTATTTTGTCCATATCTTTCTTATTCAGAGTCCATTTTTTATGAAACGAGAGTCACCGGAAATTGTTTGGTCATATATAAGTGATTATATATTTGATTTCAGCATTTGAAGGGTTTCATATTTAGTCATTTGGGAAATTCTCTTGGATCAAACCTCCCCACTAGAACTAATTTGGACCACCAAAATCCTAGGAATATTCAATAAACATGTGAGGGTACAAACTCCTTTATATTTTAAGTATCTATCCATCATTCCTTGCTTGGATGCATTCTTTTAAAACCCACATAAATATATTCCACATATATTATTCATGAATTTCCTATCCTCTTGACAAAAATAACGTCTTCCTACAACTCTTCAGAAGTCAACACTATCCAAACAAAGTAAGTACAACCCTTTTGATTTTTTGATACTGACTTTGAAAGTCATAATTCAACATTGTCCTAATAAAATTAACAATGATTCCCCCAAATTTTTGATCTTGACATTGGAAGTCAATAGGCCCTTATCACTTCCAACTTATCTCATTGATATCTTTGTCATTTAGGGTCATTTTTTTATGAAATGAGAGTCACAAGAAATATTTTGGCGATCTCTATGTGATTGTATATTTTTGTTCAACATTTGAATACTTACATGTTCAGTCATTTGGGATATCCTCTTGGATCAAACCTCCAAATTAGAAATCTATTGGAAAACAAAAATCCTAAAAATATTCAGGAAACACGTGAGGGTACAAATCCTTAACCTTTTCTGTCTCTATCCATCATGCCTTGCTTGGATGCATTGCTTTATGGTCCATGCAAAGATATTTAGCATCTCTTCTTAGTGAAGTTCTTCTCGTCCTGTCAATAATGTTGTTTTCCTGCAACTCATCAATATACTTAGGTTCAAAGTCATCAACATAAGGAACATGAACATTATCCTCTTGATCCATGATCATTGGAGAATCATACAATTTCAAGTTTTCTAATTTCACAATGGAATACATTTACATTTATGGAGGTAAACCTAACGAGAAAACATTATTGCCAACTTTATCCAAAATTGTGAAGGGTCCATACCTAAGTGGTTTAATCATTTTACCTTTACCTTTAAGTCATTATTTGTTGATATGAAGCCAAAAGTAATCACCAACTTGAAAATGATGATGTACTTGTTGCTTGTCATGGATTGTCTAGTATTTGGCATGGATTTTGTCCAATTGTTTTTATCTAGTTTTACAAACCTCATAAATTTTATCAACATATAGTGTTAATAAGTTTAGATGATAATCCCTCTTCATATATTGTTCTTGATGTATTGATCTGAATTTTACACAATCTTAAATAACCATGAATTATGTGTGCATGTCTCATTAGTTTACTCATTTAGAAATATTTTAAAATGGAATATTTAAAAAGAGAATATAAGAAAAAATATTGCACATCATAGAGATGCAAACCACAATTTTAAGACTCCAACTTTATAATGGAATTTGAGAATGTTGTCCTACATCTTGGGGTCCACTTCCAATGAGACTATTTCTATTAATTCTTCAAATGTTTAAAAATTATATCAATTTAAATAATTCTCTCCAATTATATTTATTAGTTGAAGTAACATATGGCACTAATGTGATCTTGCACTTTGCAAAAGACCTCCCCTAGCACACAGTATGAGAAAATCTATCTCTTCTGATATTTGGATCCACCTAGAAACTGTTCTTTTCCTTCATTGCATCGGAAATCATCCACAATGAATATCAATTTCACTCCTTGTTCACTATTATTTTTGAACTCTTGAGCCTAAACTTCTCTGTCCTAGAATGTGCCCAAACTCTAGCTTAAATAACATAGCTGAGTTTGTTTTCAAGGCCGCAAGTCACAATCCCAAATTGGGTATTAAATCTGATTTCCAAATTAAATTATAGTTCAATATAAACACCAAGATTAAAGGCATTGGTGTAGTGAAAAAAGTTGTAGATCAGATAGCAGAAAACGCAGATAAAATTCATAGTTGTTTGTTAGTATTAGCTATCAATTTTATTGGAATGTTGAATTGTATCTTCTTTCGTGATATCGAATTTTCCAATCCTAACGTTACTAATAAAAATTTATCAATCATGAAGTGGAAACCCTATATTTTCCAATCCCATCATTACAAGACATAAATAGACACTGTCTAAAAAACAATAAATACAACCATTCCAATTTTCCTTTACCAACTTTAGAACTGAGAGGTCAAAACTGGACTAATAACATTAACAATGATTCTCTTAACTTTTTGATCATGATGTTGGAAGTAGAAAGTCGGCAATACACTCTTATCACATACAACTTTCCTTGTCAATATATTTCTCATCCGGCTTTCCCTTTGTGGTATGCAATAGTTGTTTTCGTTTAAACACTGTGACTTTGAGTTGTTTCAAAGGTTTTCTCTTAGTGTTTAATGGCTCCATGTATTCCATTTCTTCCTTGTACAACCTCATCCATCATTTTGTTCATCATGTGGTTAAGTGGAGACTGTCTTTTCCTATCTCTGATCTCAGGTAGAGGGTTTCCAAGTCTCCAAGGGTTATTAACCCGTATTAAGATATTATTCGAGTCTTAAATCTGCAATTTGTTAATGAGGTTCCTAGTTTTGAAACATAGCTAACTCAGTTGATTCTTGTTTGCAGTAAGAAAGGGAAAGCCACGAAGATCCAATCGTTATCCCTCTATGTGATTAGCGGAGGTGAGCTTCTTTATCCCTATATATTTTAAAATAACTACATTTCATAAATAAATGAATTGATCATGACTTCAAACTCATGTTTGACAATTGAACCCATGGTGAAATGAAAAGGGTACATTAAGCTTTGGATAAGATTTTCATTACTCTTGCCATCCAATCTTGCATTCAATGTAACCTTACACACGCAGTGGTTTTAAGAGATGTTATAGTTTATTAACGAAGTTATTACATAGCTTAAAACTGTTAAAATGTAGCTAGATGCAAGTAATTGATGCACAAGCTAGGTGACAAGGGAAAATTTGTTACTTCCTCTCAAGATAATTTCTTCTCTATCATTAGGTGAGTGATTCTACCCTAAAATCCGTTAAAATGAAGAGTTTATTAATTGGGTGATTGTGATTGATATTAACGCTCGTAGGTCCATGTGTATGCATACACTGGTGTGATGCAGATCCTTGATTGTACACTTGAATCAACAATGAGTACCAGGTATGCCTCACTTGAATGTATACGGTAGGAAGGGATCCATGGAAACTCTTGTTTCAGAGTATTTGCGAACCAAAAGGGCTTTACAACTTCTGCTGAATTTTAATATAAGTTAGATTTTTAACTATCAATTGTTGGGTTTGTACATCGATTTGAGAATTCATGGCGATTTGGTAAATGAATATAGAGTGCTTTAAAAATTTGCACAAGACAATCATAGAATTTGTAATTGGTTGTTATAAATATTTGAATGTGAATCATTTTGGTGGATAGTCAGTTCTTAAATATTGTTTGATTTGGTTTTTACTCTAATTGTTTTTCTTAGATATTTAATTGGATGGTTGTTCAATTGTATATTGATATCATGGTTATGTTTTAATTAAATATTTATCCTATATCTTTCTATTTGTGCGTATGGAAGACCTAAACATGAATTGGTAAAATGTATGTTGATTAATTTTTAAACATAATTGAAGTGTGTATATAAGCCTTCTATTCATAGAGAATGTGTTTGGTTTACCTAGATATATTTGGTGATTTTGCTTGGAAGCTCTCTACATCGTATTTGATTATTTTAACTTAAATGTTTGTTTAAACATAGTTTTACTATGAGAATCAATTCTTATGTTTATTTTTACAGAAATAAATCTCTAAACAAGTCTTTGGGTTCTACTTAGCATATGTGTTATTTTTTTTTGAAGTATAGAAAGTTTATATATATATAACATTCTACAACAGATTGTATGGCTTATAGATAATATTTCTAGAGTTATTAATAGGTAAAATGATCTTGATTTCCCTATTTTTGTACACAATAAATGATTATTAACATCGTATAAACAAAGAATTTATAGTGACAATATAAAAAAGAATACCAATTGATACTTGTAAAATTCTAAGTTTATAATGCATTTGGAAATAACATCTACTTCTACATTGTAACTAATAACACTAAAATAGTAGGTGAATTGTAGTAAATAAACTGTCACCACTATCGCAAAAACAGAATTGAAGGTGTCGTTCCTTGCAACTAACTCCTAGAGCATCCAAAACATAGTTGCATGAGAAACCCCGAGTCTATCTGTTGAACCACAAGGTTGAATTTTGATCAATGCACCATCTCTTTGCATCAATATATTATTTCCCCATCCATGGCCAACCTGCTCCTTATTTGATGGGCATACTATTTTATAGTATTTTTTCTAGGAATTGATTATTTATGAGTCCCCTACTCTTTAGGTATCGAGAAGGAGTCTTGATAGTTTTCTCCATTTGTCATTTCCTCTCAGTATTTTAGTTATTGAAATAATAATAATCCATTAAATTTATTTCTACTCTATTATCAAAATATTCAAAAAAGTATAATAAACAAATTAACAATTATTAGGTGTATTACATGCTTCAATGATATTGTAAGTCTTACCCACCAAACATAACAAAATCATAAGATATTAACAACTTACAAGGGGAACAATTTCTTAGAGACCAGAAACAAAAATGGATCAAGAAATTTTATGTTCTATAGTATAAATATTATCTTCAAATAACATTTTACAAATCCTCCATCAACTTAAGAAAGTGTAAAATTGGTAGGGTAAACAAAACCATCAATAGGTAATAATAATTTTTCTACTATTATTTATAAAGGGAAAGGGAGACTTAAAGACAATTTATAAATATCAAATTATAATAAAATTCCATACAAATTTAAATAAATAAAATGGATTTTTAAACGACAACAAAACCAAATAAAATTCAAAATAGAGAGAGGCCTCACTAAAATGAATGGTATGATCCTCCTTGGAGTTATCCTAAAATGTTAATGGTTTATCAAATCGAACTAACTACTAATATTTTTATGGATATTATCACACGTAAAAACATTAAACACCTTCATAAAATGGATATTGGAAATTCTATAATAATTTCCTATTATATATAAGAGTGTTCAATTATACTCCGAAAATAAAATAATTGAAAATATACATAAAGGAAAAACTACAATAAAATATAAGAGATTGTGGTAAAAACAACATAAACTACATAAAAAATTTAAAATTCATATAAAACTAAGAGATTAATTAATTTTACTTTGCATAACAATGTTAATTACAATAGTGTAATAAGAATCTTGGATTTAAGTTTGATTTAATGCTCTTGCATTAATAAATAAATTGATTGAAGAGCAAGGAGCATACCTATTTTATTCAAAATATGATTATGTGTTATTCAATATGTATTATTGGTATATATAAGAGTGTTCTCCCGAACTCGTACTCAGGCCCACCATCGTCTGTAATGACATAATCTTCCCGATATCTAGATTGCTGGTTGTGTGCCAAAAAAGTCTGCAATTTGACTAATTGCTCTCTCTATGGGGCCTAGTTGGACTTGGGACTCTGGAAGTTAGAATAGGCACCCACCTTTGGAATAAACCGTTTAGTAGGAGTATACCCATCAAGCAATTACTATTAGAGCTTAAGCTTACTCCTTTTACACTTTTAACTGTTACCAACTTCCCACCTGCTTACTGAAAAGAATCAATGAAATCATCTCCGAGATTGTAAAGAGAGAAGCTTCCTCGATGTGGACTAGCTTCGACTGAGTAGGTGAGGAGTAGGGGACTAATCCTATTTAAGGAGGTGAGGAGTAGGGAACTAATCTTATTTAAGGAAAGAAGAGATCGATCACATTGAATATGCATACCAATGATGCATTATTCCACATTCATAATATTTTTTATTATGTGTTTTTCGTAGTTATTTGTATGGTTTTGTTTTTTTAAGTAAAACCATGTAATTTTAATATAAAATGGCATAATGGATGAGCTATTTGGCATTAAAAAGATGGGTTTTCATTAAGTTATATATATTTTATTGTTAGATTATAATTCATGTGCTTCCAATTAGGATTATGGTTAAGATACATGCTTAGGCTTATTCATGTAAACATAATATTTCTTTCGGATATCAGATTAAAGTTAGAATAGGAAAAGGTATCATAGTCTACATAGATTAAGTTCAAGTAGATTGCCTATGCTAGGTTAGAATGAACTCTAAGGTAGGTTGGGTTAAGTTAATTAGGCTAGGGTAAGGTATGGTGATAGGCTAGGATATCTGAGGCTAAGGTAGGCTAGGTTAGAGTAGGTTAAGGGAATCTTAGCTTCATTAGTGTATGATACATTAGGTTGCACTACGATAAAATATGATAGTCTAGGCTAAGCTATGTTAGGTTAGGCTAGAGTAGGAGAGAGTAGGATAAGGTAGGTTACTCTATGCAAAAATAGGCTAGGCTAGAATAGAATAGGATAAGATAGGGTAGAGTGGGCCACAATACAGTAGAGTAGAGTAGAGTAGGATAGAGTAGAGTACAGTAGGATACAATAGAGTAGGCTAGCCTAGAGTATGCTATCCTAAATTTGTGTATGCTAGCATTAGCTAGCCTAGGATAGGCTTGAGTAGGCTAAGTTAGGATAGCTTAGGATAGGATATGATAGAATAGAATAGCATAGGCTAGAGTAGGATAGGATAGCCTAGAGTACAGTAGGATAGAGAAGTCTAGGATAGAATAGGAAATGCTTGTGTATAGCGGAGCAGGATAGAGTAGAGTTGGAAAGGCTAGAGTAGGCTAGGGTAGAGTTGGGTAGGGTCGACTCATGCTCTACTAGTCTATGTTAGAGTAGGATAGGCTAAAGGCTAGGATAGAGTAGGATAGGATAGTCAAGGGTAGTCTAGAGAATTATAGGGTAGGGTAGGTTAGAGTAGCGTAGATTATGCTAGTCTAGGACAAAGTAGGCTAGAGTAGGCTAGGCTAGAGTGGAGAAGGATATGATAGGCTAGGATAGGCCAATGTACACTAGAGTAGGCTATGGTAGGCTAGGATAAAGTAGGGTAGGCTAGGCTAGGCTATGATAAGATAGAGTAGGCTAGGTTAGGCTATTCTAGTCTAGGCGATAGTAGGAGAGAATAGGATAAAGTAGGGTAGGCTAGGACAGAGTAGTCTAAGGTAGAATAGTCTAGTATAGGCTCAGGTAGAATAGTCGAGTATAGACTAGAGTAGTCCATGTTAGAGTAGAGTATAGTAAGCTAGAGTAAGCTAGATTAGAGTAGGATAGTACATAGCAGAGTAATGTAGGCTACAGTAAGCTATAATAGAGTAAGATAAGATAGAGTAGAGTAGGATAAGATAGAGTAAGCTAGGCTAGAGTAGACTAAGCTAGAGTATGCTAGGCTAGGCCAAGTTAGAGTAGCCTAGGCTATGTTACACTAGGCTAGAGTTGGCCAACCTAGACTATGATAATATAGAGTAGTATAGGTAAGGCCACGCAAGGCTAAGATAGAGAAGGCTAGGTCAGGTTAGATAAGGTTAGGATAGGATAGCCTAGTGTAGAATAGGTTATAATGGGATATACTAGACTAGGATAGAGTATGCTAGTGTACTCTAAAGTAGGCTAGGATATGCAAGAATAATCTATTCTAGAGTAGGATAGGATAAGCTAGAGTAGATTAGTATACAACAAAGTAGGATAGCCTAGACTAGTGTCTTATAGTGTTTGCTAGGATAGGCTAGGCTAGACGACTAGCAATGAGTAGGTTAGGCTAGAATAGAATAGGATAGCGTAGAGTAGGATAGAGTGGGATAGAGTAGGCTAGGAGAGGATATGCTTGGCTAGGATAGGATAGGATAGAGTAGGTTATGATAGAATATGCTAGGATATCCTAGAACAGGATAGAGTAGGATAAAGTAGGCTAGTATAGGATAGAATATGCTTCGCTAGAGTAGTATAGGTTAGATAATGATAGGCTAGAGTAGATTAGGTCGGAGTAGGCTAGGTAACTGTGTAGTAGAGTAGGCTAGAGTAGAGTAGAATAAAGTAGATTAGTCTAAAGTAGCATAGACTATGCTAGAGTAAGCTAGGAGGGAATAGGATAGGTTTAAACTAAGAGTAGGCTAGGATAGGAAAGCATATGGGATGATGCACAATCATGGACTCCTTTAAAGACACTTTAGATGCCACATAATACTGGAATAAATGCAAAACTCTGACTTTAGGTGACAATTAGGGGTACTTACCTAACTTATTTGAAGATGAAGTAAAAAGAGAAAAGATAGGTAATTGAATAAACTTTCATAATATATAGAATTTATGCAGAGAAAATGTGTGTAAATGATTATAAAATTAGTTTCCGTGAAAGTGGGTTTTCAAATTTTCAGCACATCTTAACAGATATGTTTGTGCAGGTGCAACAATATATGAGGTAAATGATGTCCATTTTAGATAAAATATTGCAGACATATAAAGGACATATGGGCCTAGTGCAACACTATTTATTCAGAATTTTTCATGAATTATTTTTTTTATTATTAATTATTGAAGTCAGAAAAGTTTGAAATTAAAACCTTATGTTTAGTTGCAACACTTTAGGGGAAAAAATTAATGAAATCCTTTATTTCTTAATATAATATCTTATATATTAATCTCATCTAGTGCACCATATTTTTTTTTTTTGGAAATGGTGATGGAAATCAAAAGTTATATAACAAACAATCGATGTATGTATTTTCGAAAACTAACGTGTGTCATTTAGAAAAATAATTATAAATAAATAAAACATAGTTTTGAAGGAAAAAATTACATATTCATAATCATCATTTCGTACTCTACAATATCGTACATTTTCATAAAAAAATATTGTGTATGTCATATCAAAACACGCCATCTAATCTAAGCATATTGATAGAGTTATAAAAGAAAATCAATAGCCCTGGTTGATTTGTCCTAGTGAATAGGTTTGGTATTCTGAAGCTGCTTCCAAACCTAATGCCAAAACTTAATCCCACCAATTATTTAAATTTTAAAATAATGCATATGCTATATAATGCATATGCGATATGAATAAGTTGTATCGCATATGCGTTATAGATTATTCATATCGCATATTCATTATATCGCATGAGCGATATTAACATGCTGTAACACAGATGCGATATATAGAATTATGTTCAGAGATGATTTATGTGGCATGGCTTATAGATTCACAATGTCACTAGCTAATTCAAGTTGTATGGGTGGTGGGTTCCCACTATAGATTACTTCATGGAATTTCTTTAATGTTGCTAGCATAATTGAACTAGGTAAATTATAATGGTGCTATAGGTAAATTTTAACTAATTTGTTTTTGCGCTAATGCATCATTGTTCACCACCCTAATCCTCATCATCATCACCACCCTCATCCTCATCCTCATCATCATCATCATCCTCATCCTCATCTTCATCATCATCATCATATAGTCATCATCCTCCTCCTCCTCCTCATCATCATTATTGTTCATCATCATTGTCATCACCATCACCCTCATCAGCTTCATCATCATCATCATCATCACCCTCATCCTCATCCTCATCCTCATCACCCTCACCCTCATCAGCATTGTCATGGTCATCATCATCATGGTCATCATGGTCATCATCATCATCATCATCATCACCCTCATCCTCATCTTCCTCCTCATCATCATCATCCTCATCCTCTTCCTCCTCCTCATCATCATCACCCTCATCCTCATCACCTTCATCATGATCATCATCGTCATCATCCTCATCCTCATCCTCATCCTCATCCTCATCATCGTCAACCCCATAATTATCATCACCCTCATCATCGTCATCATCATCATCACCCTCATCCTAATCATCGTCATCATGGTCATCATCATCATCATCATCATCACCACCCTCATCCTCATCACCATCATCATCATCTTCATTTTTAGCATCATCATCACCCTCATCCTCATCAGCTTCATCATGGTCATCCTCATCATCATCATCATCATCATCGTCATCATCCTCATCCTCATCAACCTCATCATCATCATCACCCTCATTATCATCATCACCGTCATCATCCTCATCCTCATCATCATTGTCATGGTCATCATCATCATCATCATCCTCATCATCATCATCACGCTCATCCTCATCATCATCATCATGGTCAACATCATCATCATCATCATCATGGTCATCATCATCCTCATCCTCATCATCATCCTCATCCTCATCATCATCATTATCATCATCACCCTCATCCTCATCATCATCCTCATCCTCATCATCATCCTCATCCTCATCATCATCATTATCATCATCACCCTCATCCTCATCACCTTCATCATGGTCATCATCACCATCCTCCTCCTCCTCATCATCACGCTCCTCCTCCTCCTAATCATCATACTCATAATCTTCCTCATGATCACCATCATCCTCATCATCACCCTCATCCTCATCATCATCATCACCCTCATCAGCATCGTTCATCACCCTCATCCTCACCATCATCATCATCTTCATCGACAGCCTCATCCTCATCCTCATCATCATATTCATCATCCTCCTCATCATCACCATCATCCTCATCATCATCTTCATAGTCACCCTCCTCCTCCTCCTCCTCATCATCACCCTCATCCTCATCGTCATCAACCTCGTGTGATTTTTCATTTCATTGTTTTACAAGGTGATCCAATTATTTAATATTAGCTTATAATCTAATTTCATAGAGATATAAATAAATATAATAAAATTTCATGTAATAACAAAAACAAATTAATTTCAAAATAGATATAGGCATGACTATTATGAAATATATGATGCTCTTTGGAGTTATTATAAAATGTAAATATTGTATCAAAACAAATTAACTAATTTTTTTATGGATAATATATTCCAACTACAAACATTAATGATATTCATAGAAATAATATTGACAATTCCACAATAATTTTCTATCATATATAAGAAGGAAGTTTCTAAAATAAAATGTGTGTGTGCCCTCAATTAAGATTTAAAAATTAAATAATTTATAGTATGCATAAAGGCAAAAACCTAAAAGAAAACATAATTGAGTATTGTAAAAACAAGTAAACCACATAAAAATTTCAAAATTCATATAAAATTAAGAGAATACTTAAATTTACTTTACATAGATATGCTAATTTCAATAGTTGAATAGAAATTTTTTTTTTCCATTTTCATCAAATGCTCTTGCATTAGTATATTTATTGAATAGTATGGAACATGCCCATCTTTATTTAAAATATCTTTATATGTTAATAAGTTTGTATTATTCATGTAATGAGAGAGGGGTACAATTGTCCTACATATGAATAGAGGTAAAGATTTTAAGGTTATTTAATTTTAAATTATTGATTTGTTTATCTAATATAACTTTTAGAATAAAATATCTTTAATGTAGTTAATAAGGGATAAATTTACGCTATTAAGACATTGCGAGATTTTGTCTAATGTGAAGCTAATTTGTTTTGAAGGGATATGAGAATAAAGTGAAATATTTTTATTTCCACCATTTTAAAATTAAACCATTTAATTATTAAATCATAGATTAAACTATATTAAAAATAAAACTTTATATATAAATTAAAAAAATCTCAATATCTTATTCACTTAAATGTGATCTTATTCACTTAAATGTGAGATATTGAATCCTATAAAATAAATCAAAACCTTAAAAAAATACAAATATTGAATAAAGTAAATTGAAAAAGCACAAAATCTTTGAAGTATGATACTCAAATCTTGAATAATGTAAATCTTGAAAAAAAGGAAAACCTATCCGTTGAAGAGAAAAATGAAAACTATCCGTTGAAGGGAGATGCAGAAATATATATGGTTATCCTCCTATTTTATGTTGGATCTCTTAGGTTACCTCTCTTCTGTTTTGTGTCGTATCATATCCTCCTAGATCACATCAAAGCCGCAGAGATAGGAATAACCGTGGTGGGATAGATTGTATGCCATTATTTTCTGCATAGAAACATGAAGGGTCTTCGAGTTTGGCTTCTTTTGGGTATGCTGTCGTGACCGAGAACTTGATCCCTCTTTCCTGAGCCTCTGCCATGACTTTCTCCGCAAAGTGATCTTTAACCCGAATGCTGAACGGCCAACCTACAGAAGGCCTTCATGGTGGGGTGGCCTTCATGACGCCAAACGGAACAACCTGGAGAAGGCCTTCATGACGCTTGTGTTTTCGGCGGGGCAATCGATTTGTAGGACGTGTTGTTGCGGTTCACGTTCAACAATGTTTACCTGGTGGTGCGTTGCTCTGATGCAAAGATAATCTTTGAAAGCCTTTCCTTGAAAGATTTGAAACATTCCTTTTTTGTAAATTCACTCAGCGTTAGTAATCTCATCCATGGCCTCCTTTTTCTCTCTCTGCAAACTGCCATTAACAGGAAGAGCTCGACGGAGAAGGGAAAACGAGTATCCATTCAAAACCCTCTATGAAATGAATTGAGTTAAACAGGTATGTATGAATCCGTGGCCCTGTCATGGTTCTATTGCCTCATCCTTCGCCACCCGTGCGTCAGGGAACGGATTCCTAGAGATATCCCGTCGATCTTGAACGAGAGCCGACAATTCAGTGAATTTTAGTCTGCAAGAACGAGTTTGAGTTACAGGTTGTGTTACCTTCTCTCTGAATATTTTAACCATGATTGCATGGCTATGAAAAAGGCCCCAGCTCGTCTCATGTCATGGAAAAGCCTGGTTTCGATTGGATCGTCTCCTGTACCAAACAAATTCAAGAGAAGGGAGGTTGAACAACTCAAAGGTACATTCAATAGTCTGAATCTCTTCCTTGTTATCTAAAATCTCACCTATATATTTTATTTGATTCTATCAATTTGACTGCAATTATTTTATGTTTGGCTCTGTTATGTTCAAATTGCAAATATTTTATGTTGTCCAGGTAATGATTTAAGCCATTAAAACAAGTCATGGAACAGATTTGAGTTGCAAGTATGTTTGGCTTTGGCTTTTTTTCCACTCAATATGTTGGGGATTTTTATTATTTTTCTGCTACAAGTATATGTTCTCAAAATTTTAACTGTGATAATTTGAGCCACCGGTATATATGATAATTTGACCACAGGTATATATGATAATTTGAGCCACCCAATACTTTGGGAGTGTTTTTTGTTTTATGGTAATCAATTTGGTCCTCAATTTATAGTTTTTTTTAGTAGTCAATATTTTTTGGGTTTTTATTTTTTGGGGTTTATAAGCGACTTTTTAAGAGCTAACGGGGAAATCCCAAACAGTAAAGGGCTAGTCGAGATAGACCCCTGTTTGAAAGAGCAACAAGATCTCAGACATTTAGGCAAATTCATTCCTCCATTCCGGGCGATTTACATTTAGGCTAATTCATTCCTCCATTCTGGGTGATTTTTTTTTTTATATATAGATATTATGAATAGTTTACCTTTTTGAGGGGTTTACCCAATTTTTCTTAGATTTTATGAATAATTTAACAGTTAAGGATTTCTTACATCATTTAGCGTTTTCTTATTCTCCCATGTGTTATCAAACTCATTAGACATATTTATGTTTTTAAAAAAAACAACTAGTGATTTTTATTGCTTACTCTTATGAAACTGAAATGTTATTATATTAAAGTTTTAATAAATTTATATCTCGTAATAAACTATTGAATAATAAAAATCTATTTTAGTGGTGTTAAGTAATTTAGTTTCTCCTTCATTTTTATATAGAATTTAGTTATTAATTTTTTCCAGGAATCATAGATTTATTAGATTCATTTTTTTAGATTATTTCATTTTTATATAAAATTTAGTTATTATATTTTTTGAGGAATAAAAAAATTATTGATTTGACTTTTTTAGTATAAAAATTTATTAGTTTTTTTAGCGGTGGTAAGTAATTCAGTTTCTCCTTCATTTTTATATAAAATTTAGTTATTACTTTTTTCCACGAATCAAAGCTTTATTAATTTATTTTCTTAGAATATTTCATTTTTATATAATATTTACTTATTACTTTTTTTTAGGAATAAAAAAAAAATATTAGTTTTACTTTATTAGTATAAAAATTTATTAGTTTTATTTTACTAGTATGAAAGATTTATTATAGTTAACTGCTCAATAAAAATCTATATGTTAAAAGTACCAAGAAATTTAGTATCTCTTTAACACATTTTTATATAACATTTAGTTTTATTTATTAGAATCTAAGGTTTATTATTTTTATTTATCAAAGATTTATTAGTTTTATTTTATTAGAATCCAAGGTTTATTACTTATTACTTACTATTTATTTTTATTTGTGTCTAGTTTCTTTTTATTAATTAATTAAATAAATAGAAAATTCCATATGACTATTTTATATACATTAAAAAACATTTAGGCTAGAGTAAGTTAGCTTAGGCTAGGTTAGGTTAGGCTAGCTTATACTAGGTTAGCATAGAATAAGCTAGAGTGGTAGAATAGGTTAGAGTAGAGTAGAGTAGGCTAGGCTAGAGTAGGCTAGGCTAGAGTAGGTTGGTCATAAGTAGGCTAGGATATGTTGGAGGAGGTTAAGCTAGGCAAGAGTAAGCAAGGGTAGAGTAGGCTATGGTAGGCTAGTTTAGACTAATCTAGGCTAGAGTAGGCTTGGCTAGGCTAGGCTAAGCTAGAGTAAACTAGGCGAGGCTAGGATCACTAGTGGAAAATGAGAGATTAGTGACTAGGAGACCAAAAAGTTTGGTCACCATAGGTTTTTTCAAGGGATAAATGACCAAAATTGAAAAATTTAAGTGAGTTAACTAGAAAAGACCAAGATAAATGACCACTTTTGGTCACAGGATAAAACTAAACTAAAAATGACCAAGATAAATGACCACTTTTGGTCACGAGATAAAACTAAACTAAAAAGGACCAAGATAAATGACCAAAATTGGTCATGAGATGTTTAAACTTAAAATGAGCACATAATAATTGGTCATTTATTTGTTCATGTTTAGTTGTGTCACTCCGGCAATGGAGAATTACATTTTTGACAAGGAATTTGTATAATTTACTAAATTCTAACATATCTACTCAACGATTTGACTACAAAAGTCTATGGAGATGTACATACTCTAACCCCCTTTGAATTTGAACCCATGACCTCCTAGGATTAAACACATGTTATTAACCATCAATCCCACTTACATTTCACTTACCCCCAAAAAGAAAGA
>LPNX010689207.1:3285-75581 GCA_001517045.1 Pseudotsuga menziesii | reverse complement strand
CCTCATCTTTGTCTCTCTTCTCCCCTTCCCCCTAACACTTGCTAACCCCATCTTTCACATTTTCTGTGTCCTACTCCTTTAACTACACCTTACCCCCACCCATATTTCCCTCTTCCCCAACACCCTAACACCTATTCCTTTCTCTCACACACTCTCACTACCTTGATCAATCCTTCTCTCTCCCAAACCCCCTTACTCTCAGTACCCATAACCACCCCTCCTCACCAATCTCTCTCTCTCCCCTGCCCCTACCCTGTCTTTCTTTGTCTATCCTACTACTGATACCCCTCTTTTTCTTTGTTTCTTCTACTATCCCTACCCCTATCCCTCTCTCTTTATCTCTCCTAACCCCCTCCCCCTAACATTTACCACCTCCGCATCTCTCTTTACCCCCACTCTAGACCCCAAACACTGATCTATCTCTTTCTCTCCCCCAACCCCCTTCTCAACTTTACCCCTAAACTAAATTTGATGTATATAACATCACACATGAGTTTTAACTCTAAACATGCGTTTTAACTCTACAAAACATGCGTTTTAACTCTACAAAACATGCGTTTTAACTCTACAAAACATGTGAGTGTTTTATTTCTACAAAATGATGAATTTATGTCGTAACCTTTTTAACTCTACACATGCGTTTTAAGTCTACAAAACATGTGAGTGTTTTATCTCTGCAAAATGACGAATTTCTATCATAACCTTAATGATTTAAGACATAGAAATTGTAAATGGTTGCTGGTATATATACGTCTGGTGATAGAGATGGGATGGATGTTTAGAAAAATATAAAGATACAATTCAATCGTAACCTGATCAACGAGCCCGACAAGTTAAGATTCGAAAGAAAAATACATTTGATCCAGAGTATGAGCCGACATTTAAAATCAATAACAAATGACTTTCGATATGTATAAAAACACAACCGCAATATTCAATCGAAATGAGACCAGATAAAGAAAGCATTCAACACATTTTTGCTACATTTACAAGAATTGATCAAGGGAATATTTGAGTACTATTCGCCATGGCAGGGGGTAATTTATACTGCGAGGGTTGCAACAGAGAAACGGAATACATAGTGGATTGCGTCACAGGAGACACCGTGTGCACGGAATGCGGCCTGGTGTTGGATACCAACAACATAGATGATGCCCACGATGTCCGAATCTTCGAAGATAATCAAAACGCTCAGAGGATAGAGAAAAACGCTCAGAGGATAGAGCAACCAGGCCCGGGGGATGATGGCATTCTAGCCGCCACAAATATCATTGGCATAGGTTCAGTCAGCTTGATCCGGACGGCAAAGAAATTTTTGAAGAGCCACAAGGATGACAAAGCGAGGGAACATCGCGAAGCCATGTCCGAGTTGGCCAATAAGATGCATGTAAGTCGCCCCGTGGTAGAGCGCGCCCTTTACATCTTCGACAAGTTTTGTAACTCCAAGGAGTTCCCGTTCAGAGGGAAGGACAAGACCAAGATGGACACCATACTTGTTTCTTGTCTTTACAGCGCGGGCAAGCAACTCAGCTAGCAGAAGCCCATGGAAGAATATGCGCAGGACATGGACTTAACGTTGAGTGATATATACCAAGCAGGAAAGATTATCCTTCCATTCATACACGCAGAGGACGCCTATTACCTTCCCAAGCCAAAAAACGATAGAACTTGAGCCATTCAGAAAAGTGGTCTGTGGGATCTTGATTCGCTGCAAAAGTCCAGCCAGGGCCTCAAGGCTCATATCTCCCGGCTCTATCACATGCTCGGATTTCAATTCAGGGAACGCAAAATTACTGAGGGTATGGCTCTAGAGGTTGTGAAGTCTCTGAGTGTGAGGAGAAAACCAGCGTCTACAGCTGCTATTATTGTTTGGATTTGTTCTCTGCTTCACGGGCGGGAAGTGGATTTGAAATTTCTTTCAAACAATTCCGTGTCAGTAAAGACTTTGCGTCAGATTTTAGTGTACCCTTTCATTGGAGTCGAGGCCACGAACCTCTCTACCTGAGATCACCAGCAACGCATTCGACTCATCCTCCATTGTATCAAACCGCGATCCTAGGCCAAGCCGATTCGTGAAGATGCAGAATCCTGTTTTTCTTTCTCCCAATGTAGAGAATTTCTTAAACGGTGGGGGTGAAATTGAACTTGGTCTGCATAGAGCATTCAAATTTCAAAATGAAATAGCGCTAGTGGCCATAAAGCATAATCCAACTGTCCATGCTGTCCTATTTATGAGTGTTGACAAGTTAGCCACCCGAACCCTGAGCCTCTAGACGACTAGTGATTAGACGTGGAGTTTTCCCGATCGCCTGAAAATCTGGCCAGAGCTATCATGTCGAATGAGGCCATAGAGAGCCATGGGGCATCACTGCTTCACCATACATTATGCCATTGAGATTTCATGTGTCTCTGACATTGACAGAGTCGTCTTAAAGACGATTCTGTCCAGTATATAACGCTCGCCCTCACTACAGTGGCAATGATGAGTGCTTTATGTTGTCAGGTTTATGCACAACATGGAGTCGCATCGATAATAAGTGAAGATATTTTCAATAAATTTCTAAAGGAGCTTTTTTTATTTTCTTGTGTCCATATATTTTAATTTTCCCACTTTAAATACTATAACATATATAGGTTTACTATTGGCCTATGCACGTAAAGATAAATCCTATAATGCAAGGTTACAACTCGAGCACTTCAACTTCGTATATATAAATTAGCATTAACCACACTAATTAGGAGCTTTCAGTGAATTCTTGCTCTGTTCTCTCCTTCCCACTCGTTGTATAAGCCATCATCGCTACATCAAATAACAAACCCAATCACCTTCACATATCACTATCACCTTATTTGCATTCTTCAACAACTGCATCCACAATTAACACCTTTCCATCCGTTGGCGTTGCCTCGTAGCTTCTTCTCAGCAATTTGACACACTCTTTGTCCTCCCAGTCATGTATAATCCATTGCAATCATGATAATAAAATATTTATAGCCATAGATGTAGGAATAAATATAATAATTATTAGAATATATCATATGTAAACTTGTTATGTAAATTCAAAACCATAGATGATTTCTTCACCTTCACTGGGACTGCATCGTTAGAAGGTGTCTGCTCGAACATATTTCCCTCCATATGCTCCACTCCTGAAACACTCACTCATTCATCATCCATTTGCAATCATGAATTACATCAACAAATTTAGATTGATGGTGTTCACCATTACAAATCTTACCAGTTATGGGAGGCACAGCGGCGACGACATGAGGGAGATCGATGAATGTGTAGATGTTTATACTCTAATGGAGGCCAAAGAAGAGCCCGTACCTCCTCCAATGTCTAGCAGCGTGTTTATACTCTTAAACCCATCTTCATACATCTTGGCCACGCAATCCATCACAGCACTACTGTCGGTGGCCATGGCCTCGTTGAAAATTGTGTTCGCTTCAAAAAAGTGCCCTAGAAATTCCCAAGGACCCTTGTTAAATGTGTTACAACCCTCCAAGACAGATTCATACAAATGTTGATAAGCTTCCATGTAGACTATGTCCGCTATTAGGAGCAGGAAAGGCCCAGAAGATGGTTTCTTTCCACCCTGCACTAGTAGTTTGAAATGCATGTCAAGCCGTACCCTATCTTTTTTGTCTCTACATTGGTGACCTGGTCGACGTCTTCGTGTTCAGTAAAGATGCCATAGGAAGCAAGAAACCTCAAAATTCTGTAGAGGTACCCCATATCCACATGATGGGAATTTGTATCATGAAAAAAGGTTTCTTTATTCACCCCATATCCACATGATGGGAATTTATATCATGAAAAATTGGTGTCTTTCTTCACAGAATAAAGACACCAATTTTTTTAAATCTTTGAAAGGTAGAACCAGCTGCAGGACTAAATTTCATGAAGGGAAGAATTGAATAGTCAAAAGTGTCATAGCCAGCATTTCACTATCGTTTCACAATTCAATTTTCCCAGCAGAGTCATCGAAGGGCATGTTGACAGAGATTTAAATTATAACAGTAAAGGGAGTAAAGGATTAAGTTGAATTCTGTGCATGAATAAGGAGAGGTTGTACATTTTCTATTAAAATTAGAGACCCCACGCATCATCAATTAATTGTGACAAAATTGCAGGTGCAATCGCAATCTGATCAATTAGATACTACCAATCAGTAAATCTGACATTTGTCTAGGAAGCCAAGTAACTTATTCTTCTGCAAATATTTGATTAAGCATTAAATCGCCTACAATTTTCGAGACAGGGTTGTGTTGTTAGTCAGATTTTTTTTCTATAATATTTTTGTTGTTTTGGTGTATTAATATAGCGAGTGTATTTCAAACGAAACGTTAGGACCTTACATTATTAGGCCGACAAAATATTTACTACTTTTTACATTAGTCACTTCAATATTACAAACATTATAAATGTTACATCACGTTACAATATCTCTCTCATAATATTCACTATCACTATTATTTTTTGCCGACATGTTAGAAACGTGACATGTTGCAAACGTTACATCAGGTTACAAGATCTCTCCCATAATATTCACTATCACTATTATTTTTTGCTGACATGTTACAAACGTTACTAACGTTACAAGATCTCCCCCATACTGGGCTGTAGAGCGCCTCTCGGCGCAATGATTTTACCACACATGGTTGATCACATATTTATGGCCTTCCCTCTCCCTCTACAGACTCATTAGACTTCATGGACTTATATTATCCTTTTATGTTCCAATATAATCCCTAAAAAGCCCCTGTTTATTATTGTACGCGACTTTTAACCCCATACTCACATGTACATCGAGATGTGTGCATAAGTCCAAACATTTCTGGAATTTTCCTCATATGAGTCCGAATAACTTGACTCTTGGCCTTCCAAATGCCTTGAGAACACTTGGATTCGACCCTCCATTTCCCTTTTGGAGTGCTATATAAGGAACCCCTTGAATACATTGAAGGGGAGGAATTGAAGAGCACAGAAACTATAATCCATTGTTCTATCAGTTTGCTTATACTTGAGCCTGCATCCCTTTGTCCCTTTGGAGCACTTTGTGTTCTTCCCAAGCATTCCTTTGTCTTGTGAGCTTTCTATCGAGATATGGATGATTACGGTGGTGGAGGCCCAGTGGAGGACTCGGTTTCTCCAGTTCTTAGACGCGCCGACAGAGGTTTTCACTCTTGTAATATCTGATTTTATTAATATAAATATCTTTTCCTATCCAATTATGTGCATTTGAATATGAATATTGAATCCATGGATATGTTTAATTGCTTATACATTATTGAATATATATGCTAGAGTAGGTCTAAGACATTATTATAGAGCATCTGTGTCTTGTTTGTTGTTGTTGAGATAGAATTGTTAAAGCAGGCGTGAATTGGAAAAGCTCAACAGGGATCTACTTCACTCATCCAGAACAAGGTACGATTCGATATCCCTTAGTGTTAGATGTTTGGTTTCTCTTGCATATTGGGAAATATTGATTTTTGGTGTCTAGCTGTCTGTTCTGGTATACCCCAAGCCATAGGAAGTTTCTCTCCGTTTGATTGTTGTCGGTGATTTAAATTCCACCCTTAACGATGCAGATATATGGGGTTGTAAAGCAAGTTTTGACCCTCTGGATCCTGTTTCTCTCAGTTGATAAATGTCGATAAGATTGTAGATATGGCCTCGTTGTGCTCCGACCCTAATTGGAGAAATCGGTGTGCGAGCAAGGAGGGCATCAGCTCTATTTCCTCACCTTCACATGTATAGATCTTGGTCTCTCCCTTCTGTGATATCAGACCAATATCTGATTGTTTGGAGTGGGATACTTATTCCTCCTCGCACATCTACCCCTTCAAATTAAACCGTGCTTGGATGATAGAAGAGGAGTTCTCTCAGGTTGTGAGTTCAAACTGGATTTTTGAGCCCCCTTCCCTTGATTTTGATGATATGTCTCGTCTGTTTTCAAACTCAAAAGACTTAAAGGTGATCTCAAGGTACGGGAAAATAAGCAAAAACTGATTAGAAATAGTTTTTTGACTGCTATTGACAAGGAGATCCTCTCCCTCTTAACTTCTTGTCCTTATGGCATTCTCTCTAAAGACTAGGTTAAGAATCTATCTGCTCTCAAAGCTCGAACGAAGAAGTTTTTAGTTCACAAAGCTCTAGCCTGGAAGAGAAGAATAAATTGGATTGATCTGGGGTATGCAAACACTAAATTATTCCATAGCTTTTCTTCAGCTCGTAGAAACTTCAATGGTGTATGGGCTCTACATAATGAAAATGGTATGTTGTTGAATGAGGAAATCCAACTCAAGTCTATGGGAGAAAAACACTTCACTAAGATGTTTAAAGATGATGGAAAAATGAACATTGGGGACCAATTAAAGGTTATTAAGTTATTTCCCTCGTTCATATCCAAAGAGGATGTTGGTGTCTTCACCTCAGAGGTCACCCCAGCAGAAGTTGAAGGTGCTTTAAAAGGCTTTAAAAGGGACAAGAGTCTCGATCCCGACAGATGGCTCGTTGAATTCTTTATCTGGTTTTTTGACTTAGTTGGGAAGAATCTTCTTAGAGTAGTGGAACTTTCTAGAAAAGAGGGTAAGCTTATCAACTCCATAAACTCTACTTTCTTAACCCTTATCCCCAAATGCGAAAAATCCTTTAACGTTTGCAGAATTTTGGCCTATATCTCTCTGCAACTTGATTTATAAAATCATCTCTAAGATTTCGGCCAACCATCTGAAGACTTTTCTGGATAGCCCTATCAGGTGAACAGTTTGGTTTTCTAAAAAATAGGCAAATCCTTGGGGGATACTTTTCCTCACTCTCGCGACCTAGGTTCAACAAACCCACAAAACCAACAAAACACCCAAAGATATTGACTCGATAGAGCAAGCTCAGTCGGCAACACCTGCGACGTAGGCACAGTCTCACCCAAGATATCTTAATGTGTAACTTCTTGAGACATGTTTCTGTATTCGGTGAGGGATTACAGTCCCCTGGTGCACAACCAAGGTGCTCAACAGAGTCAGAGGGTTGGATTCTTTTACTAACTCGACAGTGACACAATAGTGTGACACAACCCATGTGTGACACAACCTTTCCCTTAACAACTTATCCACAAAGGAACTTGAAACGATGTAAAATATTGTCAATGTTACTACGCACTCTATCCGCCTTAGTTTATGACAGCGTCGTAACTACGCGACGCAAATTATTCCTTAACAATAAATGACAGTGGCACAACTATATTACGACTTAACAGTAAATGAGCATGAAATAATACACAATGCTTCGATGATGCTTTAGTCATTCATTATTTCAACTGCTTTTATCAATATTGCGACATTCACTTAAGCAATAAACAGAAACAATACAAAATAACCCACAAATATTCAACAGCACATTCATTCGACACAAAATGTAACATGGAAACCCAACCGGGAAAAACCACAAAGGTGCTCTTCATATAGCATGAAAAATATATGCACCCTTCAATCTGCGACTTGACTACAGACTATTTAAGATATGTCTTTTTGGCTCAGACTCTTTCTCAATCTCATGCTCTCTGGTTTTATTATTCTGTTCTTCTAACTACTCCTACCAATCTGCATACAGCCTGGATCGACTCTTCTACTCTACTATCTATGCACTCAGCTGCATATTGACTCCTACTATTCAGCAACCCTTCTGCAAAACGGGTTCCACGGCTCAATAGACTTCAATGATTATACTATATAACTTTCTCTCTGATCTTAAATTATTTTCTAACCCCTATACAAAATGGGTTTCTCCTATTTATAACTTCTACAAGACCACGCAGGTTCGACTCCATACAGTGTGTTTCTTACAGGTCATAATCAACCGTAAAAAATGGTTACAAGCTGTCATAGACTGACACGAGGCATTATCGGCATGACTTACAAATATTCCTTTATACATGCGTCATCCGCTAGATTACGCTGACTTTAGCAGCCACGATCTTCTTGACCTGTCACTTTCTAACCGTTGCTTTTTGCACACCGGTATATTCTCTTTTCCTTCGTCGCACTCCTCCTCGTCACAGCTTCCTCTTCTGCGCTTCTTTTCCTCTCTTTACCTTCGTTTACTTTCATGTGCGCTTTCTTTTCATTACTGCACCTATGCTTCTATTTCTTCCGTGTGCTCTTTCCTGGCCCAACAGGCCCCCGACACTCACATGTGACTTGTCCCGAGCCAGTAAGTAGGTTTATGGCTTAGACGATTGCTACGGAATGGTTTCGACCTTAGCCTAAAACTCTTTGAGAATTCCTTCGACTTGTGAAAATTCTTGTCGAACCTCCTCCATTTGAACGAGTTGATACAATATTTTCTCGACAGCATCTTTATCATGAATTAGCGCTAAGCAACTTGAAAGAACTGACTTAAGCTTACTAAAATTGTTTGGAATATGCTTTTGGAATAGTTGTTGAAAACATTCCAGCATCTCCCTGACTTCAATTGAGGTCGACGATTGTTCTATATCCACAAACTCTGGTCGCACGTCCAAAAATACTTGCTTCTATTTTTTAACGTCGAATGGTACTTTCTTTTGCACCACACGTCGCACCTGCGGTTGTCCCTGAGGTTTATTCAGGTCGGCTCCAGTTGCAGCACCTCCTCATGTTATGACAGCAACACTTGGTTCTCTCGGCTCAATAACAATCATTTGAACATTCAAGTTAGGATTTGGTTTGGGATTCTGCGCAAGGTTAGGACCTTTGATGGTCCGAGCTTGCCACTTTATAATCAATTGGAGACATTGTTCCACATTATGATCCTATGCTTTGCAATATGAACATGTCTTTGCAGGCTCTTGGAAATATCTATCATAATGGCCCAGGTACCCACTATTATAGCATACAATTTGGCCTCTTCCTCTGCCAAATCCTCCTCCTCTACCTCTGAAAATTCTAGCCCCCTACCCTGACGGTGTTGTTTTTGCAGTCGATATTGATTCTACGAGTATTGAAGTTGATACTATGGATAATGTGTAGGATGGTAGTGCACTTGCGCTTGTTCATACTAAACTTGTCTGTCATTCTTCATTTAGTAGGTGTCTACTGTCTTCTCCTTCAAGAGCTTATGTGCTCTGAAATCCTTCTCATCTTGTCCTACTGACTTACAAAATTTACAGAAAAGGCTGGCTGGGGTACTTCCAATATTCTACAAGTATAGACAGCCCCTCATCATGATGTCCTCTAGTCTGGTGTATTCTGCACCAGGGTAGTCCTTGGGTACTCAATGGATTAGGCGCACCCGACAAGATATAGTTCATGTATGCCGGAAATTTATCCTTGTGGTGTCCATAGGTTCTACATCTTGTACACCATAAATACTCCTGGATTTATTTTCCCTTCTTAATATCCTAAAGTTGTACCATCAGATTAGCCAACTGCAACTGAATCTGCATCATTCCTGCACCACCATCTCCAATCAGCACGGATTCTAGCTTCATCTCTATTTCCAGCGTTTCCGTCTGCAACACAATATTAGGTTACATCAAAGGGGCTTGGATGTGGGGTAATAGTGCAGCAATAAACCACTCTTTGTGATGTACATTTGACATTTGGAAACTTACTTTGGCCATCAGAGTTTTAAACCGCTAGTCGAAAACCCATATAGAATCCGTTGATGACTATTTTATCTCCTTGATTTCAGTCATACACTGCAACTCGGATTTATTTTTTCCAAATTCACAAATCATTGTGAGTCGGGACTCATCAAGGGTCTTATGTGGATATCCTACTGTTACTATGCAAAACTTCATAAACTAGTCCAACGCATGACCTCGCATAGTCGTAATCATCTGCTCTTTCGTTATGCCCTGAATTTGAACTTGGCGATTCCCATTGAATGTGGGTAATTTAATATCTACCCCAGCCATTGAGTTGGTGTGTGGGATGTTCACTGAACAATTTATTGAAGGTGGACTTCCTTGCACATGAGTTGCATCACTAGTGCTACTAGTATTGGCAAGTCTTTCAGGAGATGAGGCTCTAGAACTTACCTCTAGTAATGCTCCTGGTGTGGTGTAGTTACGGTCTGATATTGGTGTCTCTGCATATTCTTATGACTCTTTTGCTCCTTTAGAAATTGGGCTATATTCTTCCTCTTTGTCACAATACCCTGTGTCTAGATGCGACTCAAACTCGTACTTCCTTTCTTCGAACAGACTAGGACTCTGTCCACCTCCTATTGTCTTTCTGCTTTTTCCTGACTGGAATATCTTTCCACTCCTTAGAAATCTAGCTTCTATTTCAGGTTCTGTACTTCTTGGGAACATCTCAGCTCACCATTTCCCATTTTCTTTACAGGTCGTCTGTGATATATCCTTCCTCATGGATATGCAACTCAACTGCTCAATTGTAAAATGCCCTTTTCATAGACGAACATCTTTATACATGTATTTATAGATAACAAGTATATCCTTCGGGGTCCTTGGAAAAACTTTCTTTCCACTTCACTGTATGAGGTAATCATCTCAACTGCAAACCCAATAATATATGTTTGCAAAAGACTATCGAGCCAAAAATAAATAGTTCTAGAGATGGGGTTACTTACACTTGTTACCTCGTGGACTAGCTGAGCACTCCACTCGACTGCTTCTCTTCTTTGAAAGTTTGTCTACCGAGTTTCCAATCTTGACAACCACTCATGCAGCACAATAGGAAACTCTGTAAAGAATATTTCATGAATATCTGTGTACAGGTATCGGTCCAGCCAGTTTTATGTGCTCAACCACGATCTTGCGCTCTCCTCTTGTGCAAATGATAATGTCTTAGACTCTAGTCAATCCTCGATTTCCTTCTTTGTCGAATGCCACAACATTTCCCTTGACTCAAATGATTAAGGGTCTTGGCATTGAAACAATTTGTTAGCTAATTTTCCTCACTCTCGCAACCCAGGTTCAACAAATCCACAAAACCAACAAAACACCCAAATATATCGACTCAACAAAGCAAGCTTAGTCGGCAACACCTGCGACACAGGCGCAGTCTCACCTAAGATATATTAATGTGTAACTGCCATAACCATGTTTATGTAGTCAGCGAGGGATTACAGTCCCCTGGCGCGCAATCAAGGTGCTCGACAGAGTCGTAGGTTTGGATTCTTTTACTAACTCGACAGTGATGCAATAGTGTGACACAGCCTTTCCCTTAACAACTTATCCATAAAGGAAATTGAAACGATGTAAAATACGGTCAATGTTAGTGTGCAATCTATCTCCCTTAGTCTGCGACAGCGGTGCAACTGTGCGACGAAGATTATTCCTTAACAATAAATGACAGTGGTGCGACTATATTACAACTTAACAGTAAATGAGCATGAAATAATACACAATGCTTCGACGATGTTTTAGTCATTCATTCATTCAACTGTTTGTTAGGATATTTAGACACTTAGGAATTAGTTAAGATCAACTTGTGTAATATATCCGTTAGGTAAAGTGTGTTTCTTTAGTATGCATTAGTATGCATTTGTAAATATTCTAATCTGACGATCACGATATGTTCTCGACATAAAGTGATCCGACGATTCAACTTCTCTTATATCATATCTACCATTGATTTGTGGCTTAACACCTGATTGGTCCATGATCTCTATTTAAAGAGTATGGAGGGTCCTTGGCTAGTTGATCGATTATGAGAAGCTCATTTGTAACTTTCTTCTTTTGCATAATAAATTTCTCCAAGTAGCTATTTGGCTGGGGCCGTGGACTGTTTCCCTCTCGAGGGTTTTAACCACATCACAAACATCGGTGTATCGATCTATGATTTGTTTGTGTGAATTGGTTGCTCTTGGTGTTCGATCTTTTGGGAGTACCCTGTGTACCCGAACAATATTTTTATCAATATTGCAACATTCACTTAAGCAATAAACAAAAACAATACAAAATAACCCACAAATATTCAACAAGCACATTCATTCAACACAAGATGTAACATGGAAACCCAACCAGGAAAAACCACAAAGGAGTTCTTCATCTGGCATGAGAAATATATGCATCTTTTAGTATGCGACTTGACTATAGACTGTTTGAGATATGTATTTTTGGCTCATACTCTTTCTTGCTTTCATGCTCTCTAGTTTTATTCTGTTTTTCTTCTAACTACTCCTACTGATCTGCACACAACCTGGATCGACTCTTCTACTCTACTATCTGCACACTCATCTGTAAATTGGCCCCTACTATTTGTCAACCTTTCTACAAAATGGGTTCCGCAGCTCAACAACCTTCAACAACTCTACCATCTAACTTGCTCTCTGATATTCAATTAATTTCTAACCCCTATACAAAATGGGTTTCTCCTATTTATAACTTCTACAAGACCACATAGGTTTGACTGCATCTAGTGTGTTTGTTACAGGTCATAATCAACCGTAAAAAATGGTTACAAGCTGCCATATACTGACACAAGGTGCTATCGGCCTAACTTACAAATATTCCTTCATACATGCATCGTCTGTCGGCTCATGCCGACTTTAGCAGCCACGATTTTCTTGACCTGTCGCTTTCTAGTCGTTGCTTTTCTGCATGCTGATAGATTCTATTTTCCTTTTTTGCACTCCTCATTGTCACAGCTTCCTCTCTTCTACGCTTCTTTTCCTTCCTTTACTTCGTTGTGCTATTGCTTTTCCTTACTGCGCATGCGCTTCTATTTATCCCTTGTGCTCTTTCCTGGTCCAACAATCCTTGAGTCGGTGGGGATCACCCAGGAAATCCTTCACTCTATTAAAACAAAAAAATTGAAAGCTATGGTACTCAAACTGGATCATGTCAAAGCTTTTGATAGAGTTAACTGGACCTTTCTCATACTTATACTTTTAGAAATTAGTGTCCCTCTCGAGGGGGTCAACTAGATCATGGGATGTATTAGTTCCTCAAATTTTTTTGTCCTGGTCAGTGGAACTCCAACAGGTTTCTTTGTTGCTTCTCGTGGCATTCGACAAGGATTCCCCCTCTCTCCCTTTCTCTTCCTCCTGGTTATATAAGGTCTCAGTCTCATTATCAAATATGCTCAACAAAAAGGTAGAATTAAAGGTATGAAAGTATCCTCCTTACTAGCAGTAACACACTTACTCTTTGTCGATGATGTAGTACTTTTCAACATTGGGTCTTTGGAAGAATAGAAATCCTTTTATGATTCTCTAAACCTCTTTTGCTTGGCTTCAAGTATGTGTATTAGTATGGAAAATATTCTTTTATTTTCAATGAAGTCGATGAAGAGACCAGGGATTTCATTACAGCTGTACTCCCATACAAAATGGAAAATATTGACGTAGGCTTTAAGTATTTGGATATCGTCTTAAACTTATTGGCTATGGAAACAATGACTGGAGGTGGCTTACTAAGAGTTTTGAGAAAAGGATTAGCCACTAGTCTTGCAGGCTCCTCACATTGGGGGGGATATTAATTCTTATTCAGGTTGTTCTAACTGGCATACCGGTGTATTGGTTTGCATTAGCCAGGGTTCCTAAGTCCATATTGATCCGACTTCATCAATGTATGTTTACTTTTATATGGGGGAGATCTGAGGGAAGATCAAGAATGTATCTTGTTGATTGGTATTCCATCTCAAGAACAGTGGACTATGGTGGTTGGAACATTAAAAACCTAGAATGGTTTGGAACCTCCCTCATACTGAAGAGCCTTTGGTTGGTTTTGAAATGGTCAAGAATTTGGAATCAGATTATAAATGAAAAATACCTCAAAAACCTTACATTGGATGACTGGTTATGAAATCAAAGGTACTCGATTCGATGCACATCCATTATTTGGAATGGATTTTCTATATTCCTCACTTGGATCAACACGAAAATAGGATGGAAAGTGGGAAATGGGAACAAGATCGAGCTCGGTATGGACCCGGTTGTAGGAAACAACTCTTCCTTTATTCTCTTCAAGGATTTTCGAGCTGACTTATTTGACTATGGCTTAAGAACTCTCAGCAATGCTCAGAATATATAAGGTCGATTAGATAAGCTCACTTACTAGTTAACGGCCGAGGACCTAGAATTGGGTGGAATATGGAAGGGAGAATGGACCGGTTACATCAATGGCCTATCACATGGATGGATCAGATTAAATGAAACTCAAGATACTTTATTGTGGATGCAAAATAACAAAAATGGAGAGGTTACATCTAGTTTGGCATATGAACTTATAGTATTTTCACATGTGCCACTCTTAAATAACAAAACTCATGCTCGAATTTGGAAATTTGAAATCCCTTTAAAAATAAAAATGTTTTATGTGGCTCATTCTGGAGAACCACGTCAGCACTTGGGATATCTTTTTAAAAAGGGGATGGGTTGGTGTTTGTCCTAGGTCTGTTAGTTATCTTCCCTAGACCTATTTTGATACCTTAGACTTTTTATCCTTTGTTTATTTTTTTCATTTTCTCTAAAGTTTGGATTGCTTTCATTTCATTTTTTTTAATATCTTATGCATTCACAATATTTTAGTTTTATAATGTTAAGCTCCAATAGATTAATTTAAGTCTTCTCATAATATATGCAAAGGATAGGATTTAATAAAGTTTTTGCCTAAGATTAACATAAGTTGGCAGCGCTTGTCATTATTCATATGGATGCACGCTGTCATTTTTCAATGTTAGGTTTTTATGTAGAGTTACCAAGCAATCATGAGGTTGATCAATTTTTGGCACTTGTTCCTGTTAGAGAGCCGACAGATGACTCTGAGTCGCATCGGGAATGGATTAATTGTATATTTTGTATTCAGATGTTCTTTCAACAGGGTTGTGGCATGATTCAAATCAATCTTGTTCATATCAGGTAGTTGTTATTGTTGGGTGTTTTGATTTGAAGCAAATCAGGTTGTTTTGTTAATTTCGGGTTCTATTAATAGGATTTGCGTTCTACTTTGGAGCAGCCACATTGGCACATTGGATCTGCGTTGTTTTGTTAGTACATCTGAATTTTACAATAATCTTTGTGCATAGGCTGATCAAATAGTAGAAACCATCGAAAACCATTTTCTTAATGAGGAGAATGAGGTTCTTCCTCTTGCACATAAACACTGCAGTGTTAAAGAGCAATGGAATCTTATATACTGGAGTTTACATGTGATGCCCCTAAGATTGTTAGAACGTGTACTTCCATGGATTGTGGTAATATTAAAGGAAGAGGAGGCCAAGGATATGCTTCAAGATATGTGTCTAGAGCTACATAAGGCACTAATGTTGGGTATAGATGGAGTAGTCCATTTCCAAAGAAAAATATTGGTGGCTAAGAAAGGATGAGATTGAAAAGAAGTTTCAGGATGCAAAGAAATCAAGACATTGATAAAAGGCAAAGTATTCATCATTTCATGCCACGAGGACACCCAGAGGCTGCAAATCTATTTCACACAGAATGTTAAAAGATGACAGGATGTGGGTGCCAAATGTTCACTTCCAAAACGCCTGGGATAGTTCACAAGAAGCCAGAAGTCAATTTGGATTAGGAATAATATATAATACTTATCATTTTAAAATTGTTTTCAAAACTTGTTACACTTGTCTTTTTAATTCTATTTTTGGCATGACAAGATCCTAGGAAAGTGGATCTAGAAACAACTCAATAAAGACTGTTGTTCCTATATACTGTAAGTTTTAAGTTTTTTGTTGGGAGACACACATGGGAATCGATATGCTTGGAGTTTGTACAGTGCTGCAATGTTTATCTGTGTAAGAACTTCTTTGTTTTATGAATAACTTAATATATCTATATGGAGCTAGGTTTCGAGCTTATATTGTGTGGATATTCTCTGGTTCTATTCGAACCCTTGTTTACATTATTGTTTATATAGATGTTTTCTATGTAGATACTATGTCTTCAAGTGGATATTAATGCTTGCTAATGTTTGAATTTTTACTTCAAGTACCTGTACCTTTACATATGCTGCAATGATAAACTGTTTGTTTATTCCTTGTATTTATATGCTTTAAAACCTATCTCTTGGACTAAAAGTTGTACTGTCATTCATTCTACAAAATCTTGTCTTTATACATGTATCTTCTAATGTTTTCAGATTATTGTGTCTATATACCTTGTCTTTACCTTATCTTATTTTTATATTGTTATCCAAAAAACACAAAAACAATCTTTAATTATTGAGGTTCCTGAACATTGCTATCTCGTAGACTAGCTAGGAGAATTTAGGATAAACATCTTTTGGCGGCCACACTAGAGAAGAAGCATACAAGTTCTTCCTTGGTTCAATATTGACAACGATTAGATCTAGTCTTTGATGGTGAAAAAGGACTAGTCACACGTTCTAGACTACAATTTTTTCACTGACGACTTCACGGAGGAATAATCTGTTGGTGACTCCACCTGTT
This sequence comes from Pseudotsuga menziesii, assembly GCA_001517045.1. Lineage (NCBI taxonomy): Eukaryota > Viridiplantae > Streptophyta > Pinopsida > Pinales > Pinaceae > Pseudotsuga > Pseudotsuga menziesii. The sequence continues at coordinate 59,216 of LPNX010689207.1, read as the reverse complement.
CAAAATGTCAAAAACCATGGAAGCCATTTTGGCTACAAGGTTTGCACCTTTCAATTTTTCAGTTGTTCCAGATTTTCCAAATAAAGTGCCTACTATGGATGAATGGGGAGACTTTCTTCCAAGATTTAGGGGAGACTTTCTTCCTCATGATCATCTGGTACAACACTTGATTGCCTTTCATCAATACATGGACCAGCTTGATATTCATCATGAGGATGTATTGACAAAAATGTTTATGTATTCTTTGGAAGGAAATGCCAAACAATGGTACCGATCTGTTCCTATCTCTAGCATTTCATCAATAAAATATTTCCATGTTGTCTTTTATGTTTATTGCAAGAGGATTTATTCTGCAGATATCCTTTTAGAGGACTGTTGTGAGCAATTTAAGTTCAATAAATCTCTTAGTAATAATGATCAAAATAGTCTTACTGATGAAATTCATGAAGAAATATTTCAAGAAAAAGAAGTCTGGGAGACATTTGACAGTTTTTGGGATTCAATACATCATTATCATGTAGAGTTTACTGTTGAAAAACCTTGTGAAGCTCAACCCTCTATTGAAGAAATCATTGAAAATCATATTGTTGATGAAGATTTGCAGGACAATGTTAAAGTTGGTGTTGATGACAGTCAAATTAAAGATTCCCTTGATTCTATTTCAAAAGATGAAATTGTTCTTCCCAAATTAGTTGATGATCATCCCATTATTCAAGACAATTTTCAACATATTTTTATCATACAACTATTGGAGATGTTTTTCAAGTTAACTGTGTAGAAGATCATTTTGACAGTTATACAGGCCAATCCATTTATGATGAGTGTTTGGATAATTTAGAGCAACAGTCTTTTGGATCAACACCTATGGAATTTTTCAGTAGCAAAGCAGTGTATGGAAAATATGATTCAGATTTTTTAAAAACAATGAAGGAGATGGAAAGAAGTTAGAAGAGCGGCTTATACATTTTTCTTCTTCACGATTTGTTGAACAACAATCTCCAGAAATCTGTAAACTTGAATCTATTTTTTTTTAAGGAGACACTAAACAAAATGATTTTATAAAAGCTAAAGATAAGGGCAACAATGTTTTGTTTTATGCTTCTTCATTTACAACATTTCAAGGAAAGAAGTATGATATCTTCCATGGAGAAAAAAATATATGGTGGCATTCTCCTCTTTTACATCAACCGCACAATTGGCTGGAACCAATGGCCATTTACATGGACTCATGGTTGTCAAAAAGTTCCAGCCCCCTAGAATTCAGAATCAAAGTAGAATATGCTTTGCAAATTAAATTTTGGTTTCAGATGTTAAATTCTTCTTTGATTTCTATCTACCGACAAGAAGTTGTTACAATCGGTTGGATGCTACGATGGCTTCATTGGAAGTATGATTATACATGATCAGTTTGTTTCTACCGATTACAAGTAGGAGTAGGCGGAAGAATAGGATCGCCATATGAGCATGTAGATTATTTTCAGTAGGTTGGCTTGCAGTGATTTTGTCATTTCAGAGGTGTGTGTTCAGAATTTGAAAAAGTTGCAGAGATTTGGTAAATGACACTATATCCGAATGGATTAGTAGCAATTGTGAGTTGTAGTTGACAAAAATAAGACACTCGGTCTTCAGTTATTGGAAAATCACAGGGAAATTCCATCCCCCAGTTGGAGCCAGTGTTTGTCCTAGGTATGTTAGCTATCTTCCCTAGACCTATTTTGATACCTTAGACTTTTTGTCCTTGTTTGTTTTTTTCATTTTTCCTGAAGTTTGGATTGCTATCATTACATTTTTTTTAATATCTTATGCATTCACAATATTTTAGTTTTAAAATGTTAAGCTCCTATAGATTAATTTAAGTCTTCTCATAATATATGCAAAGGATAGGATTTAATAAAGTTTTTTCCTACGATCAACTGCTTCCTGGAAGCATTTTTCATTATTCAAATGCATGCACGTGCCAGTTTGCAAGGTTAGGTTTTTATGTAGGGTTACCAAGAAATCATGAGGTTGATCAAGTTTTGGGGCTTGTTCCTGTTAGAGAGCCGATAGATGGCTCTGAGTCACACTGGGAATGGATTAATTATATATTTTGTATTCGGATGTTCTTCCAGCAGGGTTGTGGCATGATTCAAATCAATCTTGTTCATCTCAGGCAGCTGTTATTGTTGGTCGTTTTGCTTAGAAGCAAATCAGGTTATTTTGTTAACTGGTGGTTCTATTAATAGGATATCCTTTCTATTTTGGAACAGCCACATTGGTAGATTCAAGATTGAATATCTGCAATGGAGACTGGTTTTGGCTATGCGGGTTCTCACGATGGGGAGGAACTTGTATTGAGTCGTGGCCAAGGGAAAGCGGAGGTCAAACATTTGAAACACTTAAACGGCCAAGTCTTCCATATCTGCGGTGATGATGTTGGGCTAACAACAGATGCGGATCTCTTTGCAGTGTGCAATGTGTGTGCCTTACTTGTGTGGTGGATTTTTATGGAATTGTTCTTTGTATTGATAAGGGGCGCATCGGATCACAGTTACAAAGTGAGGACGAGCTCATATTTCCATCTTTTGATATGTGTGTAAAGAATGTGGCTCACTCATATTCCTTGGAGCATAAATGGGAAAGTAACATGTTTGATCAGGTGTTTGAATTACTAAATTTAACCTTAAAAGACAATGACCATGGTTCTATGAAATTGCGCCGAGAACTTGTTTGTTGCACGGAGGCCATTCAGACATCTCTCTGTCAACATATGTCGAGAGAAGAGGACCAGGTTTTCCCCCTGCTTATACAAGAATTTTCATTTGAAGAGGAGGCTACACTAGTGTGGCAGTTTATGTGCAGCATCCCTGTGAACCTGATTGAGGAATTTATTCCATGGCTCACCTCCTCTCTTTCTTCTAATGAACACCGGGATATGATCAAGTGTATGCATGAAATTATTCCAAAAGAAAAGCTCCTTCAACAGGTTGTATTGACTTGGCTGAAAGAAAGTGCATCTCATCTGATGTGGAAGATGTTTTTAGAGATGAGAATAAAGAAATAATAGGCTCTTTGAAAGGATTGTTATCTTCAAAAACTGCCACAACAGTGGGTCAGAGTGGACAAAGCTCAAGATATTAATTTAAGAAGGTGTGCAAAAACTTTAGCCATGAATAATCATGCTTATAATAATTCTCATGTGGTGGTTTTGTTTCCAATTGATGAGATAATACATTGGCACAATGCAATCCGAAAGGAATTAAGGGAACTTGCGAAGGAGGCATGCCAAATACAATTTTCAGGAGATTTTTCAAATTTGTCCTCATTTAATGACCGTTTACAACTCCTTGCAAAAGTTTGTATTTTTCATAGTATCGCAGAGGATAAAGTTGTTTTTCCAGCCGTTGATCAGAAGGTCAAGAAGGGTGTTTCATTTATAAATGAGCATGCCTAAGAAGAAAGTGAGTTTAATGATTTTTGTCACCTTATAGAAAGCATTTAGAATGCGGCAAGTTAGTTCTAGTACATCTTAATTTTACAATAAGATTTGTGTACAGGCTGATCAAATAGTAGAAACCATCGAAAAGCATTTTCCTAATGAGGAGAATAAGGTTCTTCCTCTTGCACACAAACACTGCAGTGTTAAAGAGAAACTGAATCTTCTATACCAGAGTTTATGTGTGATGCCCCTAAGATTGTTAAAACGTGAACTTTCATGGCTTGTGGCAATATTACAGGAAAAGGAAGCCAAGGATATGCTTCAAAATATGTGTCTGAAGCTACATAAGGCACTGATGTTGGGTATAGATGGAGTAGTCCATATCCAAAGAAAAATAGTGGTGGCTAAGAAAGGATGATATTGAAAAGATGTTTCAGGATGCACAAAAATCAAGACACTGATAACAGGTAGAGTATTCATCATTTAATCCCACAAGGACACCCAGAGGTTGCAAATCTATTTCACACAGAATTTTAAATGATGACAGGATGTGGGTGCCAAATGTTCACTACCAAAGCACCTGGGAGAGTTCACAAGAAGCCAGAAGTCAATTTGGATTAGAAATAATATATAATACTTGTCATTTTAAAATTGTTTTCAAAACTTGTTACACTTGTCTTTTTAAATTTTTTTTGGCATGATAAGATCCTAGGAAAGTGGATCTAGAAACAACTCAGTAAAGACTATTGTTCCTATATATTGTAAGTTTTAAGTTTTTGTTGGGAGACACACATGGGAGTCGATATGCTTGGATTTTGTACATTCCTGTAATGTTTATCCGTGTAAGAACGTCTTTGTTTTATGAGTGACTTAATATATCTATATGGAGCTAGGTTTCGAACTTATATTGTGTGGATATTCTCTGGTTCTGTTTCAACCCTTGTTTACATTGTTGTTTATATAGATGTTTTCTATGTAGATTCTATGTCTTCAATTGGATATTGATGCTTGCTGATGTTTGAAATGTTATTTCAAGTACCTGTACCTTTACATATGCTACAATGATAAACTGTTTGTTTATTCCTTGTATTTATATGCTTTGAAACCTATCTCTTGGACTGAAAGTTGTACTGTCATTCATTTTGCAAAATCTCGTCTTTATACATGTATCTTCTAATGTTTTCAGATTATTATGTATATGTACCTTGTCTTTACCTTATCTTATTTTTACATTTTTATCCAAAAAACACAAAAACAGTCTTTAATTATTGAGGTTCCTGAACATTGCTATCTTGTAATCTAGTTAGTAGAATTTAGGATAAACATCTTTTGGCGACCACACTGGGGAAGAAGCATACAAGTTCTTCCTTGGTTCAATATTGATAACGATTAGATCCAGTCTTTGATGGTGAACAAGGGCTGGTCACATGTTCTAGACTACAATTTTTTCATCGATGACTTCACGGAGGAAGAATTTGTTGGCGACTCCACCGGTTCAAAATGGTTCAAAATGTCAAAAAACATGGAAGCCATTGTGGCTGCAAGGTTTGCACCTTTCAATTTTTCAGTTGTTCCGGATTTTCCAAATAAAGTGCCTACTATGGATGAATGGGGAGACTTCCTTCCTATATTTAGAGGAGATGGTCGTGATCATCCAACACAACACTTGGTTGCCTTTCATCAATACATGGACCAACTCGATATTCATCATGAGGATGTATTGTTGAAAAAGTTTATGTATTCTTTGGAAGTAAATGCCAAACAGTGGTACCGATATCTTCCTATCTCTAGCATTTCGTCAATAAAATATTTCCATGTTGTCTTTTATGTTTATTACAAGAGGATTTATTCTGTTGGTCTCCTTTTAGAGGACTGTTGCGAGCAATTTAAGTTCAAGAAATCTCTTAGTAATAATGATCAAAATAGCCTTACTGATGAAATTCATGAAGAAATATTTCAAAAAAAAGAATTCAAGGAGACATTTGACAGTTTTTCAAGATTCTTGAGACATCATTATCATGTAGAGTTTACTGTTGAAAAACCTTGTGAAGCTCAACCCTCTATTGAAGAAAACATTGAAAATCATATTGTTGATGAAGATTTGCAGGACAATGTTAAAGTTGGTGTTGGTGACAGTTGAATTAAAGATTCCCTTGATTCTATTTCAAAAGATGAAATTGTTCTTCCCAAATTAGTTGATGATCATCCCATTATTCAAGACAATTTAAAACATATTTTTATCATACAACTATTGGAGATGTTTTTCAACTTAACTGTGCAGAAGATCATTTTGACAGTTATACAAGTTATTCCATTTACAATGAGTGTTTAGATAATTTAGAGCAACAGACTTCTGAATCAACACCTATGGAATTTTTCAGTAGCAAAGCAATGTATGGAAAATATGATTCAGATTTTTTGAAAAGCAATGAAGGAGATGGAAAGGAGTTAGAAGAGCAGCTTATACATTTTTCTTCTTCGCCAGTTGTTGAACATCAATCTCCAAAAATCAGTAAACTTGAATTTATTGTTTTTGAAGGAGACAGTAAACAAAATGAGTTTATTATAGCTAAAGATAAGGGCAACATTTTTTTGTTTTATGCTTCTTCATTTACAACATTTCAAGGAAATAAGTTTGATATATTCCATGGAGAAAAAATATATGGTGTCATTCTTCTCTTTTACGTCAACCGCGTAATTGGCAGGACCCAGTGGCGATTTACATAGACTCGTGGTTATCAAAAAGTTTCACCCTTCTAGAATTTGGAATCAAAGTAGAATATGCTTTGCAAATTAAAGTTCGGTTTCAGATGTTAAATTCTTCTTTGATTTCTATCTACCTATAAGAAGTTGTTACAATCAGTTGGATGCTACCATGGCTTCACTGGAAGTATGATTTTACATGATCAGTTTGTTTCTACCTATTAGAAGTAGGAGTAGGCAGAAGAATAGGATCTCCATATGAGCATGTAGATTATTTTCAGTAGGTTGGCTTGCAACGGTATTTTGTCATCTCAGAGGTGTGTGTTTAGAATTTGAAAAATTTTCAGAGATTTGGTAAATGACTCTATAGCCCAATGCATTAGTAGCAATTGTGAATTCTAGTTGAAAAAAATAAGGCACTTGGTCTTCAGTTCTTGGCAAATCACAGGGAAATTCCATCCCCTAGTTGGAGCCAATGTTTTTCCTAAGTCTGTTAGATATCTTCCCTAGACCTATTTTGATACCTTAGACTTTTTATCCTTTGTTTATTTTTTTTATTTTTCCTAAAGTTTGGATTGCTTTCATTTCATTTTTTTAAATATCGTATGCATTCATAATATTTTAGTTTTAAAATGCTAATCTCCTATAGATTAATTTAAGTCTTCTCATAATGTATGCAAAGGATAGGATTTAATAATTTTTTTCCTATGATTAACATAAGCTGGCAGCTTTTGTCATTATTCAAATGCATGCACGCTGCTATTTTGCAAGGTTAGGTTTTTATGCAGGGTTACCAAGCAATCATGAGGTTGATCAATTTTTGGGCCTTGTTCTTGTTAGAGAGTCGATAGATGGCTCTAAGTCACACCAGGAATGGATTAATTGTATAATTTGTATTCATATGTTCTTCCAGCAGGGTTGTGGCATGATTCAAATCAATCTTGTTCATTTCAGGTAGCTGTTATTGTTGGGCGTTTTGCTTTGAATCAAATCAGGAGGTTTTGTTAACTGAGGGTTCTATTAATAGGATTTGCGTTCTACTTTGGAGCAACCACATTGGCAGATTCAAGATTGAATAGCAGCAATGGAGACTGGTTCTGGATATGCAGGTTCTCACGATGGGGATGAAATTGTATTGATTCGTGGCCAAAGGCAAGAGGAGGTCAAACCTTTGAAGCACTTAAGCGCCCAAGTCTGCCAGACCTGAGGTGATGATGCTGGGATAACAACAGATGGGGATCTCTTTGTGGTGTGCAATGTGTGTGCCTTACCTTTGTGGTGGCTTGTTATGGAATTGTGCTTTGTATTGCTAAGGAGTGCATCGGATCACATTTACAAAGTGAGAAAAAGGTCATATTTCCATATTTTGATATGTGTGTAAAGAATATGGCTCACACATATTCCTTGGAGCATAAAGGGGAAAGTGACTTGTTTGATCAGGTGTTTGAATTACTAAATTCATCCTTAAAGGACAATGACCATGGTTCTTTGAAATTATGTCGATAACTTGTTTGCTGCACGGAGGCCATTCAGACATCCCTCTGTAAATATATGTCTAGAGAAGAGGAGTATGTTTTCCCCCTGCTTATACAATAATTTTCATTTGAAGACCAGGTTGCACTAGTGTGGCAGTTTATGTGCAATATCCCTATGAACCTGATTGAGGAATTTCTTCCATGGCTCACCTCTTCTCTTTCTTCTTATGAACGTCGGGATATGATCAAGTGTATGCATGAAATTATTCCAAAAGAAAGTCTCCTTCGGCGGGTTGTATTTACTTGGATGAAAGAAAGTGCATCTCATTTGATGTGGAAGATGTTTTTAGAGATGAGAATAAAGAAATAATAGGCTCTTCGAAAGGATTTCTATCTTCAAAAACTGCCACAACAGTGGGCTAGATTGGACAAATCTCAAGAGATTATTGTAAGGAGGTGTGCAAAAACTCACATTTAGCCATGAATAATCATGTTGATAATAATGCTCATGTGGTGGTTTAGTTTCCAATTGATGATATAATACACTGGCACAATGCAATCCGAAAGAAATTAAAGGAACTTGCAGAGGAGGCATGTCGAATACAATTTTCAGGAGATTTTTCAAATTTGTCCTCATTTAATGGCCATTTATAGTTCCTTGCAGAAGTTTTCATTTTTCATAGTATTGCAGAGGATAAAGTTGTTTTCTAGTTGTTGATAAGAAGGTCAAGAAGGGTGTTTCATTTATAAATGAGCATGCCTAAGAAGAAAATCAATCTAATGATTTTTGTCACCTTATAGAAAGTATTCAAAATGCGGCAAGTTAGTTCTACTACATCTGAATTTTACAATAAGCTTTGTGCACAGGCTAATCAAATAGTATAAACCATTGAAAATAATTTTCTTAATGAGGAGAATGAGGTTCTTCCTCTTGCACACAAACACTGCAGTGTTAAAGAGCAACGAAATCTTCTATACCAGAGTTTACATGTGATGCCCCTTAGATTGTTAGAACGTGTGCTTCCATGGATTGTGGCAATATTACAAGAAGAGGAGGCCAGGGATATGCTTCAAAATATGTGTTTGAAGCTACATAAGGCACTGATGTTGGGTATATATGGAGTTGTCCATATCCAAAGAAAAATATTGGTGGCTAAGAAAGGATGAGAATGAAATGATGTTTTAGGATGCAGAGAAATCAAGACACTGTTAAAAGGCAGAGTATTCATCATTTAATGGCACGAGGACACCCAGAGGTTGCAAATATATTTCACACAGAATGATAAAAGATGACAGGATGTGGGTGCCAAATGTTCACTGCCAAAGCGCCTGGGAGAGTTCACAAGAAGCCAGAAGTCAATTTGGTTTAGGAATAATATATAATACTTGTCATTTTAAAATTGTTTTCAAAACTTATTACACTGTCTTTTTAATTCTATTTTTGGCATGATAAGATCCTAGGAAAGTGGATCTAGAAACAACTCAGTTAAAGACCTTTTTTCCTATAAATTGTAAATCATTAGGATAATTTGGAGACACTCATGAGGGTCGTGATATGCTTGGAGCTTGTACAGTTTTGCAATGCTTTGTTTGTGTAATAACTTCTATGATTTATGAATGAATTAATATCTATTTGGAGCTAGGTTTTGAACTTATATTGTGTGGATATTCTCTGGTTCTGTTTGAACCCTTGTTTACATTGTTGTTTATATAGATGTTTTCTATGTATATACTATGTCTGCAAGTGGATATTAATGCTTAGTGATGTTTGAAATGTTATTTCAAGTACCTATACCTTTAGATATGCTGCAGTGATAAATTGTTTGTTTATTCCTTGTATTTATATGCTTTGAAACCTATCTCCTGGACTAAAAGTTGTGTTGTCATTCATTCTGCAAAATCTTGTCTTTATACATGTATCTTCTGATGTTTTCATATTATTATGCCTTTGTACCTTGTCTTTACCTTATTTGATTTTTACATTGTTATCCAAAAAACACAAAAACAGTCTTTAATTGTTGAGGTGCTTGAACACTGCTATCTTGTAGTCTAGTTAGAATACTTTAGGATAAACAGTTGGTCCGAGCAGATGGTTTCTGTGTATGAATGGCGAGGAATCTATTGATCACATATTCATGTCTGCTTCTTTGTAAAAATTATCATTGATCTTCTCTATAGAAAATATGGCCAATGTATTTCTTGGATTAATTCAACGATCCTGGAAAACATTGAGGTATGGTATCAGCAACTTGGGGTGAGCTCGCATATTCCCATTTTTCTCATTTGGAATATCTGTATTACACGCAAGATTTCCATGTTCGATGGTAGGAAAATTGATGGAGACACAACCTGTAATAGGATCTTGGCTCAGGTGCACTCTTATCCATTGATCAATAAGAAAAAAAATCCAGGATTGTTGGAGCTATGCCAGATCACAAATACCTTCATGTTTTTTTTACGGGGCTGCAAATCATAAGATCGGTGGTGCTTGTATTTTCCTTGGACTCAGTCAGTCACACTCTTTCTGTTTAAAAATAGGTTGTGGTTTTAGTACAAATTCCAGAGCGGAATTGCTTTCCCTTTGGGCCTTATTGTACTTTGCAGCTGCTATTGGGATCCCCACCCTCCATGTTTTTGGAGATTCTTCGTAGTTATCAACTGGGAAAATGACAAAATTTCTCTCTCAGCTCTGGACCTGGATTACTGGTGTGATAGCATATCTGACCTAAAAGCCTCCTTCCTCTCACTAGAGTTTCAACATGGAACACAATAAGAAAGTAGATTGTTTATCCAAGAAGGCGCTCTCTTTGGCCTCTTTCCACTTGTCCTTCACATAATTCTTTGAAGGAAGTATTGTTGGCGGAGGTGAGATTCGGCTCTTCTTGAATCTCACTATAATAGTATTTTGAATGAATTTTTGCATGCTTTTGGGAATTGATGGAAGAATTTAGATGTCTTCAGTCTCCACAAATGAATTTCATCTCTTTATGATTAGTCGATCCCCTGAGTGCCTCCCTGGATAATTAGCTTGGGTTCTTCTTGTGTTCTTGGTGGACTTGTCTGATTCACTCACTGAGTTAAGCATATTTTTTCTTTGAACTTTGGATGACTAGCTTTATGCCCTATTTGTTTTCTTTCATATTCTTGAAGGATCTTTCGATCTTCCGATGATGTAACCAATATCCTTTGATTCACATGAATATCAAGGTTAAGCTATTTTTCTTCTGAAAAAAATTAGTAGTATAATCATTTATAGAAATTTGTGGATCTTTCACCTTAGATGTTTTTTTATTTTAATTTTTTGGGGGGAGTCTTTATTACTTCATTGTTTATTAGGTTTTGTTTAAACAATATTTTTGCGTTTGAAAACCTTTTAATAGTTATTACGCCAAAGGCTTTATTAAGTGGCATGCTCTTCTAGTGGCTTCGTCGTCTATAGATGGCCTACGAAGAGTAGCCATATGTCCACGTAAACCACTTGCATAAAAATAGTAAAACAACCAGGTTCCTAATAAATGCCCTTGTCAATGATGATTTAATGGCGAGAAAAGAATGCCAATGGCGAGAACTGAATCTCATTGAGTATTTGAAGTGAATTAAGGTAATAATCATTGAGTATTTGAACAAAATTGCAGGTTTATGGGTTCACATTCGATCATTGGGTATATAACCAGCCTAGATCCAAATCCTAGGGTCTATCAAGCACCGAGAGGGATCAATCTCTCGAGGTGCAAACCTCTCTTGATAACTTTTTTTTCAGTGCAATACCTTAGGTTTTGTGTATTTTATTGTTTTATAATAATAATAGTAAGTTTTTATGTGAAAGTTGATATGTTGTGTTATGTATAATACATAAAGGTTTAAAAAATAAGTTTATTTTATAATAATAATGTAAATTAAAAAATAAATTATAACAAATTAATTAATTAACATTATTGGATTTAATTGATATTTTATTATGTTTAATTATATGTTTTGATGTGTTATATAAAACAAAAATGTTAATATTTGACAGTGCAGCCCAAAACAATATACTTCTTTTACTTTTTGCAGCGGAAAAGGTTTTTCGAAGTATCAATATTTTTGGTGATTCACTAAATGTTATAAATTGGATAAAAGGGACTCAACAATGCAGAAATATAAGATTAGCTAGTATCCTTTTGTCCATAAGGGAGGTTCAAAACACTTTTGATACTTTCTCTTGCCGTCATGTCTACAGGGAGAACAATAAAGAGGCAGACAAGGCCTCGAAGGAAGGCGTGCAACTGGCTCTGGGGATTTGGAAGATAAAAGAACATCGGGACGAGACATCACAGGAATACTTCCACCTGTCATTCATAGAATGAACATAGACTACAAACTCCCCACAACAACAAACACTTCTTTACTTTTAACAATAGTTTCCTTTGTATTTACAACATGTTTACAGGAACATTTTTTTATAACTATTTTTTGCTTATAACTCTAGAATACATATGACGCTCGGGGAGTTGGGTGATTATATGTGCTTATCCAGCAGCACTCTTTTATAACGTAAATCTCTAGTGTAATAGTTTCAGAAAACAAAACTACAATAGAAGACAATTTGTCTTGAAAAAGGTCAACTACTCTCAGCAATGCACACCTGATGTGCATATACAAAATGTAATTTTGTTCACCTCTGATGAAATGAAATTAGGCTTTTTTTTCCTACGAAAAAAAAACAAAAATGCTTATTATATTTGAATATTAATTGAATTAATATTAGTTAAGCTTAATTATATTGTATTTTTTTGTAACTAGGGGAATCGACAACTCGGGTTGGGTTGGTACTCGTGTGACACGGGGTCTAGGGATCCATTCCCGCTACCACTATACCCCTAGGTTCCCCACACCCGCCTCAAGACATGGGACACAGGTAAACCCAGGTGGGATTTGATCTCATGACCTCCATTTACAACAAGTGACTTCATATCAATTGACGCCAATGAGCCACACCCGTTCGAGCTTAATTATATTGTATATTAAAAATAAACTTATGTTTAAATAAATTAATATTGTATATTGTAACCCATTCTCTAATTTCTAATTCATTATTTTTCTAACCTCTAACCCTTAACTCGCTAACCATCTAATTCATTCATAATATTTAACAATTAAACATGTTAACCTTCTAAATTTAAGTCAAACATGAACTACTAACACACTTACCCAAGTCACTGCCATGAACCCATGTTAAACCATATTCTAAAATAACCCCAAACCACTACATACTAACCTCCTCACCATTAACCCCACTAACTAACAAATCCCCTCATGATTGATCCACTAACTCACAAAACCTTTAACCATTTGGAAAACAACACACTAATATGCATTAACCACATCCATTAACTCCATAACTATTATAGTTGGTTATAGCTGAACACGGTAGATTAAGGTCAATATCGTTATCCATGATTGAGGCTACTAACCCACTAATATCTAACATGCTAAAATAAATTCTTTAAGCATTGTCTAACTAACCCCTTATATTACAAAATACTCTTTCTTAATAAACATACTTAGGGTTGTATGGAATGCCTCAATCATAATATTGGGAGCAATATAACTATATCTATTTCAATTCAAGCTTTTCTTAAGAGGCGGATACTATGCAAATTTAATTTAATTCCACGTGAAATGCACCGAGAAGTCTCCAAGGCTGGTCATTTTACTACATTTACAAACACAAAAAATAACAGGCCTCCTCACTATTGAACTAACTTAAATCATTTAGTATCCCAAGTTCTACTCACTAATCCCATTATCCACCGTTTATTTTGCAAATATATATCAGTTATATTTGGATTAAAAACCTACATACGCAATTGAAATAAACTCGTCTCATTCAGAATTCCATCAACCGGGTTACCATATACACATGTTAATGTACCTCTCATGACACAAAACATTACTACAATCTTCCTTATAGTTGCAGCATCTAAATGACAAAGACTTCGAATAGGTGTAACTATGACCTTCTTTTGCACATCATAGTTATTAGCCCACAAGTAAAACTGCTTTGCCCATGTCATCTCTTCCAAAATAACAGCTTGTGCAAGCCTTGATTTCCATGCATTATGAATATAAGTTGTATACCTATTATAGAAACATAACATGCAATTATTTTCCATTGTTGAGTATATTGACGATGTATAGTGTTCCATACATGTGGAAAATTGGCTCTCATATCATATCTAGAAAGGAAAACTAGGAAGAAGGTTCCAAGAAGAACTTTTTATTTCCTGGTTCTAAGAAATTTAATCCATAGTGTAACAGATGCGAGGTCAATAGTGCAAAATTTAGACACCCATGGACAGGTTGTGTCCACAATCTGTGCATTTTTATCTCTTGACAATCGAATTTCATGTACATATGCTCCAATTGTAGGCAAAATAACCACATATCCCTTGTCAAGAACATCAAATTGCATTCCCTCATTTCCTACATGAATTGATTGGACATTAATCTACTCTTATCTCTGTGAATTTCTCATCAATAGGCAAGTATATTGGAGAACTCCTTAGGTATAAGGTCCAATTTTATGAGGAATAAAAAAAATAAAGCCTATGCTTAAGTAATAGCTGAACAAGCAGTAGTGTTACGACTTTTAGCTCACAATAATGATAAAATTATTTATTAAATTTGCATGCTTATGTCAAGTGTTTAATTAACAAAAAACATCACATACATTAAAAATATTCTTGGTAAGTTAAACTGCACTTAGCCAATCCGAACGTATTCTAGGTACATACTATTAGTATGTGAAAAATATCTTTAGATAATTTGATCATTCACTGTAATTATTAGATGTATAGATTTTGTTCATTGAATTCAAGCATTTTTATTTGCAAGTTCCATTATAGCCATGGATTAATAAGTTTTTAAAGTGAAATGATAATTTGTTAAGATATAAGTTTAACTAGAATACTATGCAAAACAAAACAACCTTGATGATTCCAACAACATCCAAAAGAAAATGAGTTTGAAACATGTATTTAAAGAGAAGACCAAAATTGTTAATTAAGACATAAAATGACTACGATCAAAAGACCTATTATGAAATTTCCTCAAAAATTAAGTTTTGATGTTTGAGCTAGCAAAACCCAATGCTCAAATCTATCCCCGTTCATCTCCATTGTCTCAAATGTAGTTGGTTTAGGGGATACACATTAGATGCATCCCACTAGAATCTCGGTAGATTAGAGTCCCATCAAGCTTACCAAAGATCCAATTCAACATTAATGCCTCTTCAACACAACTGTTATTTGTAACATTTTTCTTTTCTCAAAGAGCCTGAGATTCATGGGTTGCAATGACAAAGTTGATTTTATATTCATCTAATTCTTGTAAAAAAAATGAGTCTACTTAGACTACTTTTTCCTGCATGTGAGATGTCATTTTTAACAATGTCCACATTAATGCATTTTTAACATAGTTATACTTCATATTACAAAAAATATAGTTTACAAATAAGAAATCTAGATTGCACATTGATCTTCTTCCTATAAAAATTCCAAGATATTATGTGTCTACATTTATGTTTACTTTGGCATCTTTCTTTTCCTTGGAGAACTAAAGATATGAGTCAGTAGAAGAAAATGATGACCTAAAATATAATTATGGTGCTCGAATCTTAGTCGAGCAATATGGGATTGTATGATTTCCATAGATTGAATAATTGTTAATGCTGCATTATTTGCCAAAGATTTGGTCAGGGTAAATTATTTGACTATATTTTCTAAATTATAATTGATGCAATGGAAAAAACAAATACACTTGCATTTTGTGTAATTATTGTTATCTTTTGTTGGGTGTTTTTTTAGAGTAATATATATACATTTAGCTTTCCCAACTATACATGTACAAGAGAATGATAGTTGTTTTTCATTACATATATCCTTTATCAATACAATTACATTATCTAATACACCAGTTGTTTACATTTTTTTAGCTTTGTGATTTCCACTACTCAAATTATATCTTCCATACAACTATTCCACCTTTCCTTTTGTTGACGTTGAATATGTTAACCTTTAATTCTTCATTGTTCCAACTATTCAAATTGTTTGTCCAACATTATAAGCACCACAAAAAAACACTATTTTCTCAAGCAACCTTTGGCCATATCCCACTACTGCTCCTCGCTCCTACTGGAATTACAATGTTTAACATACATGCAACCATTATACATTTAGGTCCCCAAATTTCTATAAAGGACATGAAACCTTTATAAGGGCATTCCATTCAATGTTCCAAGAAGGGATGAAACATATTCAACACATTCTCATTGATGAGATGAGATTCATAAGGCCTAAATTGTTTGTGCGGGTTGAGAGTCCCTTGCGTGCATTCAATAATTCTTGTCGGTGATCTAGGCCAACTCCCACCTTTGACGGACAAACCTCTATATGTTGGAGTAATTTTGGGGAAGTATTTATGGACATATTTTACCACTGCAATCATTTTGGAAACAACCTTTCTATTTATTGTTGATCAGTACTTGCACTGGATTTTTTTCTTTAAATTTCATCCACTACTATGCCTACCATAGATTCATTAGACTTGCTTTCAACGCATAAACTTATATTATCTGTATATAGACAACTTCTCTCATTTTTACGACATATCAAGGTTCTCTTTGGCGTTTCATTTCCCCCACTTTTGGGGTATGCTAGTTAATTTTTACCCAAATTTCAGTAAGAGGCAGGTACTAAAAAGCTTTACTTTGCTGCTAATTCTACTTGTTTATTTAGAAAAACCAAGGTAATACTCTTAAATATTATAGACTTAAAAATACTCTTAAATCTATGGGAGAAAACATTTTATCACTTTCCATCTTACACTTCAAAAAACAAAAAACTTGTAATAATTAAAATCAATAAAGTTAATTCACTTCCATGAATATACATGAGTAATTTGGATGAATCAAAATTTAATTATTATAGTAATTTCAAGTGGTATAAATCAATATTTAATTATTATAATCATTTTAAGTTTCGATATGAATATCACAACCTACCAACTCATCATATAAGTAAGAGGGAGTGAAAACCCATTCTTATATCAAAATAAACCTAATAGTGAATAAGAGGTTGTGAACCCTTTTATCAAAACACATATCTCCAGGTTATGGCTCTTGATCATTGGTGTTGGCGCATTAGAAATTTGTTGGGGACTTTTCACTCTTACAATATTCAACATATTTATTGGGAGCACAATACTATGGTAGATCGTCTATTGAAGGATGCCCTTTTGTTATTATCATTTGAGGAATTGGATGGTAATGTGAAAATCAACGAAGGATCCCTCAATGTATTTTTGTACTAATTGTAGGTAGATTCTTAGATGGTAGTCTATATGATACGTCTGTGTATTCTCTGAAGTATGGATGACTGTATTTTTGGATGATTGAGTGGGCATTGGGCTTGGGTTTTCCAACAAAACCTATGTTTATTTTTTATCAGTTCTCTTGGAAGGATTTCTTCAGTTATCCTAGGTATTGTACTTTGTTACCTTTGATTCTTTTGAATATCAAAGAACGATTTTTTCTACTTGAAAAAAATAAGAGGTTGTGAACCCTTTTACTCCTCGATTTGAGTACTTTTACTATGATTACCATGTAAAAAGATTATATATATTAAATTATAGTTGATCTTGCAAAAATTTACACAAACTTGGATCTAAACCGTAGCTATGTTCTCGAGGATTTTTTTCATCCTATTTTTTTTTAGGTCCATAACATAATTGTCGAATTAAAGATCTCAATACTACTTACGAGTGTTCATGTGAATAAAATAAATAAAATATAGTCCACATACAATATGGTATATGAAAATGACATCATATTGGTTACCCTTTCCCCATCAGCTTCTCCATCCTACATCCCTCTTTCCTTTCGCATCAAGGATGCGACTTGTGGCAACTCAAATAGGGGACTTAGAGCGTTGTCTCCCCACAGGGATGCTTTATGATGATGCTCTTATCCTTTAATATTCGGGGTCTAGGAGGTAAGACCAAAAACCAAAACCTTCATGCTCTCATTAAGTCACTAGGTCCAGATATTATCCTTCTCTAGGAAACTATGTGTAGTTCGTCCCCAGCTTTATTTGCCTTCTCAAAGATCCTTCCTTCTTGGGAGTTTTGTGCGATAAGTGCGTCGGGTCTCTTAGGCGGTCTCCTCACTGCCTGGAATCCTCATAAGGTAAAATGTAGGGCCTTTCAGACTTGTGTTGGCCTATTGGTACAAGATTCTATCCAAGGGATGCCCGCTCCTTTCTCCATCCTTAATGTGTATGGTCCTTATAGAGACCACGAACTATTTTGGGAAAAGGATTTGCGTGGTGGCTTACTTGGCATACCGAATCTTGTTTTAGGAGGGGACCTCAATCTCACCTTGTACTCATCCGATCAGATTTGGGGAAATAAGGCATCCCCGGATACCCTCTCTCATCACTTCTTATCCCTCTTCGACTCGGTGGGTCTCGTGGACTTGGCACCTCAGTATGTCGGGCCTACCTGGCACAATGGTCATGTGGGTGAAGAAGGTATAAGTAAGCGTCTTGACCATTTCTTAATATCCGGCTCCTTGATTCCTTCTTTGGGGTTTCATAGGGTGTGGACCCAGTGTGCAGACATTTCAGATCACTTTCCTATTTGCTTCGAATGGGACAAGAAGCGGGGCTCTTGTAACTATCCATTTAAATTCAATCGCTCGTGGCTCAGCGATCCAGCTTTCAATGATTGGTTTTTGCAGTGGTGGTCTTCTCATACCAATAGTGGAATCTCCCCAGGAATTGAGGCTATTTGCCATAAGCTGCGTACCCTTAAACATGATACCAAGGTGTGGATAAAGGCCAAGCTTGCTTGTATGGATTCTGCTTCTAATTCCCTAGACCAGGCTATTGAATCACTCCTCTCTGGCCCGTCTAATGGTATCCTTTCCATGGAAGAAATGGAACAACTGTCTCGGCTCAGAGCTGAGAGGCAGAAGATCACGGACCATTATCTGCTAACCTGGCAACTAAAAAGTAGATCGAAATGGGCCCTTCAGGGCGGTTCCAACACTAAATATTTTCATACGCTGGCATCTGGCAGGTGGAATCAAAATTTGATTTGGTCTCTGGAAGATGCAGATGGTAGTTGTTTTGAAGATGAAGCAGCTCTTAAGGACCTGGGTAAGGCACACTTTGCTAGTATTTATAAGGATGATGGAGGCACATGTTTGGTTCAACAACTCAAGGTTGTCTTGCTTTATCCTAGGTTGATTCCTATCGAGCACATATCGATCCTTACCTGCCCTGTCACTAGAGAGGAGATTGAACTCTCTTTGAAGTCATTTAAAAAAGACCGGAGCCCTGGCCCGGATATCTGTGCCTTCATTCTCAAATTGGATCTTATCAAGGCTTTTGACCATGTGAATTGGACCTTTATTCGGCTCATCTTGATCCAAATTGGGGTTCCACTTCTAACTGTCAATTGGATTATGGGCTGTCTTACCTCTGCAAATTTTGCAGTCCTGATTAATGGGACCCCCTCGGAATCTTTCATTGCATCTCGTGGCATTCGACAAGGCTGTCCTTTGTCCCCTCTTCTCTTTATCCTTGTCATTTAAGGCCTTAGCCTCCTTATCACAGATGCTAGGAACAACAGTCTTATATGTGGCATTCAAGATTTCATCCTCTCTTGCCCTTACCCACCTCCTTTTTGTGGATGATGTGATCCTTATGGGTACTGGTACACTTCTGGAGTGGGTTGCTTTTGATGTTATCCTAGAGACTTTTTTTAAGGCATCGGGAATGAGAATCAGTATTGATAAATCTTGCTTCCTATATAATAATATTGATACAGACATTTTCTTAGATATAGCCAGGGTTCTACCTTATCGGATGGAGCCGATTCTCACTGGTTTTAAATACCTTGGTTTCTTCCTTAAGCCCCTTGGTTACAGGGTCTGCGATTGGACTTGGCTAGTTCAGAAATTTGAAAAGAGAATCTGTAATTGGACCCACCAGCTTCTATCCCTCGGGGGCAAGTTGATCCTTGTTCAATCGGTACTCTCCAGCATACCGGTGTATTGGATGGGATTAGCTCCTATCCCAATCTCTATTCTGCACAAGCTCAGAAGCATTATGTTTTCCTTTCTATGGGGTTCCTCTGAAAATTCTAGAAGATATCATCTGGTCAGTTGGCAGGAACTCTCATGGCCTAAGGAATATGAAGGATGGGGAATAAAAAATCTCCAGTGGTTCAGCATTTCCCTGCACCTTAAAAATCTATGGATGGCTTTGCTAAAGGATGGCTTATGGCATCGTGTTCTTATCTCTAAATACTTGAAGAACCTCTCGGTGATTGATTGGCTCAGGAACAAGAGGTTCAGCACACGCAGAGTATCCATCATTTGGAGAGGTTTTTTACAGACCCTTCCTTCACTGGGTAGTCACCTGGCATGGTAGGTGGGGGATGGTAATGACATTTTGATTGGAGTGGACCCGATCATTGGTGCTCATACCTCTTATATCCTCCCTGAAGAGATGAGAACGTACTCGGAGGACTTGGATATCAGTACTCTCTCACAGGCTCATAACATATTACCTGATGCACAGCACTATTGGTATACGGCCGATGAGTTGGGCTTAGAAGGATCGTTGAAAGAAGCCTGGAATGCTTATACTGAGGATCTGATAAATGGAGGCATTCATCTCTCTTCGCTAGCCGACTACCTTGTATGGGATTTCAACAAAAAAGAGGGAACTATTTCTGCAAAATATGCATATGAATGTATTGTTAATTCTTTCTCTCCTCCAGTTGGCTCTCATATCGACTCTTTATTATGGAACAGTGCTCTCCCACGTAAAATTGGCTACTTCATATGGTTGGTTATTAGGAACAAAATACTCACTTGGGATAACCTTCAGAAAAAGGGACGGTCTGGTCCTGGCATTTGTGCACTGTGCTGTTCAGATGAAGAGACCGTCGCACATTTATTCTCAAAATGCATTATTTGGAGAACTGTTCTTGACCACATATGCGATTAGTTCCAGCTTCCTTATAATCCTCCCGTGGTTTCTCTCTCCTCATTTATAAAGAATTGAGCTGGCAAATTTCCAAGGAATCCGTCTCTTAGTCATATTCCATTTCATATGATGTGGATTATCTGGAAAGCTCGGAATTTATCCATCTTTGAAGGAAAAAAGAGGAATGTTTACAGCATCGTCCAACAAATTACTTACTCTGTCCAGGCTTATTCTTCTCAGCCTGTCAAAGCTAAAAAATGCAGGAAGATAGGGAATCCTCCCTGTTTGTTCTTCCCTTGTGGATTTTTCGATGGGGCCTCTAATAGCAAGGTAGCAGGTGTGGGATACTGCTTATATTTGAATGAGTCTCATCATTTCGAGTTCGCGTTGGGGGTCAGATATGGCACCAATACCAAAGCAGAATTACTTAGCCTTTGGGCTCTTCTGCTTTCTTCCCAAATGATGGGGATCCCCTTATCCCACATATTCAGTGACTCACAAGTCATCATTAATTGGGCAAAGGGATCGACTACTCTCTCCCCTCCAGATCTCTTTCACTGGTGTAGGGAGACAAAAAAGCTAATATTTAGCTTTTCGGATCTGTTGTTCACCCACATCTACCGAGAGCACAATTGGATTGCTGACCGTCTCTCTAAAATTGTTCTCTCTTTTTCTCCTGGTACTGGCTGTTTCTCAGAATTTATGGAGGACCAATTGGTCTCTCATGATTACTTTAAGCTCTTTTGAGCATGGACAGGGGAGCTTACTCCTCTATTTGATTTGTAGTCTCGCTGCTCACTAAGCGGCCTCTTTTAGATTGCTGATCAGATCCCTTTGGTTCTCGGTAGATGAGGCTGATGCGACTGACCCATTTATTGATGAGACAGTTATTCTGATGGGATCCTACACTCTTCTGTATAGCCTTTCCCCCTGGCAGCGTCTCGAGGAGATTTATTGACTTATGAGCTGTATTCTTCTGAATTGTAACCCACTTCTGGGATGGCCGGATTGATGCCCTTTGATTCTTAATTAAAAAAACAAGAACAAGCTTTTTTCTTCCTAGAAAAAACAAACAAACAAACAACAACGACAACAACATTAAATTCCTAAAACCATCATTTCACATAATATGTATGTTGTTATCATGATAAAATGTTATGAGAAATATAAAATCATATTTACTTAATAACGATTACCGCCAAAAACATAGAACGTAGGATGAGAATTCTATGTGTATGTGAATATTAGTATACAAAAATTATATTCATAGAACCACTCTTTGAAGTAATGGTTATGTTGTTACTTATGATAAAATGTTACGGGAAATATAGAATCGCATATGACGATCACCACCAAAATCTAGAACATAAGATGAGAATTCTATGTGAATATTTGTATATAGAAATCAACCATCATAATGTAGATTAAAAAACCAAAGTAAAAGATGGAAAGCAAAATTTAAAAAAAAAAATGTTAAATGCAAGTTTATATATAATATATAATAATAATAAATGCATAATTATAAAACAAAATATTCTTTATGTAAATTGAGCTGGATATGGGAAACCTAGACAACCCAACAAATGCCTTATCTCATTGTCATTTTTATTATTTTAGACAAAAAGGTTTAACTTTTTTTTGTTGATAAATTTAAATTTATTTTAAATTTAAAAAATATAAATAATTTAATAGATTCATAATAATTTAATAATTAGATGGAAAATTTTGTTGTTGACCATGGATTAGCCACATTTTATCTATGCAAATATGTGAGACATGTAATATATGCACACTAGAGACATGATCATATACACATAACTCATGCACAACTAACAACCATAAAAGTCTTTGTTGTAGTTAGATTGTTAACAATTATTATTAATTGTCTAAGTCCTTAAAATTAGAAATTACATGGTATTTAAAATCATATTCCTTGACTTAAGGATTTATGTAGATTTGAAGTTTATGGTAGCTATTATTGTTTTACATTTGGAAATCTCATTGACTTTGAGGTATTCCTCTGGCACAAAAGCTATAGAAAGGGAAATCTAAAAGAAAAGCATCTATGCAAAACAATAGGTATTGTCATAAAAAAGGTGACATGTCAATGATGTTGCTAGACAATTGCTAGTGGCCTTATGTAAAATGATCTTTTTTTTTCTAATAGCTTCTTTTCATTCATCTTATAACAACACCTATTAGCAATGTCGAGGAAATTTCCACCTCGTGCCTCTTGTTTTTTCAAATACCAGCATCATATGAAATTTATGAAAAAATAGAATAAGCGTCCAATTTTTGTTGTTGTTGTTTTAGTTGCAAAATAATTGATTTTGTTGTTTCAGTTACAAACTATTGAGAACAACGTTCAAAATAATATTTCATTAGTAGATATTTGAGAAATCAATTATTCGTATTAGATATGAATTTCTTTACAAGTTATTTATCAATAATAAATAATTTAATCTCATACTCCAAGAGGAAATGTTCATTTTTTTTCTCACAAAGAAAAAAAAAGCTATGCTATTAATTAAAACAACATTGTATAAAAATAAATTGAAAAATAGACGAAAGAAAAGAAAGGCTCCTCCCAAAAAAAAGGATAAATAGAGGAAATGTTCATTGATACTTACACTTTTGAATACACACTTCAAAAACAATTTACTATCATACTCTAAGAGGGAATGTTCATTGTCAATCTCTTGCATACACACTTGAGAAACAATTTAATCCCATATTCTAAGAGGAAATGTTCATTGTCACTTACACTTTATGGGATCTTCAATACACACTTGAGAAGATTTTACTTGACCATTTCTTTATCCATTGCATCTAATACCAAATGATCACTTATATTGCTCGCCTATATACATGAAACCAAGATTTATGATAATGTAAAGCTTGTTTGACAGACTTCCTTGGATGATAATTTACATTGCAACATACCTTGTTGACACAAAACCAGTCGACAGGGATTTGCTCTTTGTCGACGCCCAAACCACCGCGATCTCCCTGAGCAACGGCCCAAACAGGTTTTACCCCGTCCGGCAACACGTGTCAAGCAAATGAATTCTCACCCGAGATGTTCGAGGGAGAGCTGTCAGAACCAAGTTTCCACGGTATGAAGGAGGAGCATGCATCAACTTATCAACTCAGCGCAACATTATTCGATAGATCCACTTATCCAGATTATGCATTAACAAAATCATGTCATCATTCAATATATCGCATTAACATAACTGAATCACAACAAAACATAGATGTGCAAATAGATCTAGCAGTGTATCATCATTCATAACATAGAAACATCGCATTATTCACAGATACACATCACATTCACATTTGGATCGCAGAAAATAGGAAAACAAGAAGATGGAAAAAGACACAATGGTTTTGCTCAATCTTCGTCATATCATATCACTATTCACACCAAAACACAGGTTCTCCAAAATAGTTATTCAACTTACATGCATATATCCAAAAGTTTCCAGAATCATACTAAGAAAAACCAAAGCAAGAACTCTTAATGCTTTCTTTTCTAGATCTATTTACAGGCTTGCGCCTTTACATTGGTGGTCTGCTTAACCAACTTCCTAACTACTTCTTAATAGAATCTACAAAATAATGGCCACAATCCACATAATGCGGTCCAAATCTAGAAAATATGACCAAAATACATAAAATATTGTAAATCCGACTTGCGTGTCATTTTCCACCTTGCGCGACATCTTTGACCTTGCACAACATCTGCGATGCTACGCAGCTAACTTGCCCCAAAACTTCCTGCCAACAAACCTTAAAGTTTTTCCTTTTATATATGGGTTAGGTTAAAGTCCATTCCATCCTCTACCACTTTCAACTTCTAATCCAACTTTATTTATATAAATAAAAAAATATATGATACTTAATATATTTATAAAGACTTGTAATCCTTTCCTTCAATTTAAAAGAACCATCCCAAAAAATGGACAAGCTTAAAATAACAACTATGCTTTATGAATTATTGATTGGGTGGTAGGGAGGTTGTCTGTTAACCTCCTTATCTAGTTTAAAATCTTGCTTAAGACATGTCTGGTGTTTATGGTTGCACCTTGATCATCCTTGAGAATAGCAAGTGGGAATTCTCCTGTAGATGTAGCCTTCGACAAAGTAAATCACACCTAAAAAAACTATGCTTTATGAATACAAATTGACATTGTCTTTTATATTTTTGAAAAGAAATAATTTATTACATGGAATACTCGTTGAAACTTTGGCTTTGTCTTTAAGTATTTGTATTCTACAATTATATAAATTTTGTCCAATTCCACTCATAATGATACAAATGAGTATGCAAACCAACGTAGTTAAACACTTTATTAGGAATAACTCTTTTCGAAAAGACCACACTTACAATTACTACCCAAAGACTGCAACATTAATTGGTAAAAATCCCAAGAAAAAAGTAAGGAGACATCAAGAAAACACAAACCCAAAGAAAAGCAATTAGGGAGTAATAACTACATCCAACATAGCAAGGGAGAAGCATGCGTGCTTGGATTTGAACCATGGTTATCTTCACAATAACTACTCCAATTTGTTGTTAAACTACATACCAATGGAGACCTTTATATATATGGGATATAATAAAACAACACTTCGAAAAATGTTAAATGGAGTTATGTTTTCTCTTTAATATCTATTTAATTGCAACAATGGTACAAGTCAATATGTTAAAGCAACACTTCAATGTGTAAGAGGCTTTGGAACGAATCCCCAGCTTTGTAAAGACTTGTGTTGATCATTTAAAAAAATTACTAAACCCTTTAAGGACCACCATAGAATTTC
Organism: Pseudotsuga menziesii; assembly: GCA_001517045.1. Taxonomy (NCBI): domain Eukaryota; kingdom Viridiplantae; phylum Streptophyta; class Pinopsida; order Pinales; family Pinaceae; genus Pseudotsuga; species Pseudotsuga menziesii. The sequence goes on along the minus strand of LPNX010689207.1, from coordinate 33,759 downwards.
TTGGGCCATTAAAATACTCAGTGTGGACCATTAAAAAACTTCCCCAAGTCATTTAAGGACCCCCTTACAAGGTTCGTCTAATCTTGTACATAATTTTGTCTTGTTACTAGGATAAGATGATACAAGGAGTTAGAGTTTCGATTGATCCAAATTTTTTATTGATTTTTCGAGGATTGGGGTTAATTCATAATTAGGCAAGATCCCCAGGGGCATTGTTCTACCACGCATAAAACTTAGATAAGGTGAAACTCCTATCAATCATAAAATTTATGTTGGATTCTTGTCATATTTGTGGTTGAAAATTGGATCATTTTGCTACAATAGTAACTTCCGTTGGTCATAACTCATATAATAGTTGAGTTATACCAACTCTTTCCTATTTACCATTAATAGATAAATCATTATTTCCTTTTTAAAGGAAAGTTATGTAGGATCCCCCTCTCCCTGTAGTAAAAAAATCATGTATATGTGTGTGTGTGTGTGTGTGTGAGAGAGAGAGAGAGAGAGAGAGAGAGATTGATGAGAATTGATATGATGATGATTACGATGAAACTCATGACAATGTACTTATATATATGGACTAGTCATGAGGTGAAGGGTATGTTGCATTTGAACTTTCTCTGACCTATTATTGTTGTTGTTCTTGTTATTTTTATAACATTGTCATCCCCCTAAGGAATGTTTTGTCCTGAAACAAAGTAAATAGGATTCTCTCTAGCTAAGTACATTTCCATGGTGGCATCAAGTTTGTCTAGTTTTAGTGGTTTGATTTAATTCCTATTTCGAGTGTTGGAAAGGTTCCCTAGTATTGTTTGTATCATATCTTCAAAGTCTTTTGACTTGGTTGGTTTACATGAAACCTTTATACTTCTTGGTGACATATTTCCCTTCCTTCCATGGTTGTATGTTTGATTGTGCTTCTTGATATATTTTTATTGGTTCTAATTCACCTTTATTGAGAGTAGAACCATATAATTGCCATATTTTTATTAGTTCTAATTCACCTTTATTCAGAGTAGAACCATATAATTTATAATGTTGACCTTACCAATTAAAGTCCACAAATTGTTCTTCAAGGTTTGTGCAACCATAGAGCCCAACTACATCAATAATTATGCACCTAGAACCATATCCATTTATAAGAGTGCTAGAGCCTATAATTATGTTTGTATATATATAGTTCTTATATTTGAACTGAGACTTTATGTCCTACTTCTTTGACCTTTTTTCCATCATTAACAATGATTGCGAGGCCAATAGTGGGGTGCACAATTTTTTAGTTGTTTAGCAACATCAATGCCTATATAGTGATGAATACTATCAACATTTATGAGTACCATTACATTTCTTTATTTTATGACTACCTTAAACTTTATGTTCTTAGGTTTTGATTTCCCTATCATGGTTGGAACTTGGATTTCATTAGCCATCCTTCGTGTGTCCTTCAATGAGGTGGAATATACTTCCTTCTTTCCAAGTAATATTTTATTTTGGGGATACCCTATCTTTATTCTTTTTTTGTTGGTGCATGGGTTTGAGGCGAATGATATTGTTGGCCTTGCTTCCTCCTTAATTTTAGGAGTTTCAATTTTAATTTAATTGGCCTGAATTGTCTTACTATAACTTCTTTCATGATTTGCAGTATGCAAGTTCAATCCTTCATGCATATTTTTTTATTATTGACTCATCGTACTTTTCAGTTAGTCAATAAACGCCTTCTTTATGCTCATTAATTATCTTGAAGTTTTGTACTTATCAAGCTTTGAATTATACCCATTAATAATTTCATTTGTTGGGTTTGAAATTCCTACTTCACTTTTGTCCACTATTTTTCAAATAATGGGGTGACTTGTCCTCACCTAGATGTTGTGTCATGAACCTCTAAATTCCATAAAAAAAGCGATACACATATAATTATATAGAAACGTATTTATGTTCCTAACATGCAATAATTACTATAGCAAGAGTAAATTTGTCGTTGCTTTGTATAGTCACTTACACAATTTCCAAAACTACTCTTTGATGGGTTCCACAAACTGTGGATGTTTACAAAGAAAATGGCATGTTGTCGCCATACCTGAAGGTGATGTTTTGTCCCTTTTACATTTTTCTTGTTATTGATTTACAAAAGGATTGCTTATCCCTAAGGCTAAGCCTTGGTCTTCATTACCCCTTGACTCTTAAAGCATGATGCTTTGGTTGCATAAGAAAAGGCTTGGGAGACCATGGGTATAGTCTTGATCCCATTATTTAAATGTATTAAGGCTTAAAGGACCCAAGGTATAACCATGGTCCTAAAGCGCAAGGTTATAACATATAACTATTAGGATTATTAATCCTCCCTTGTCCAATTTGGTCATTATGTCTAAATCAGGAATCATGTCTAACTCGGGAGTCTTCTCAGTCTATTTTTAGTCACTAGCACAATTGGATCCACTTGGCCTAATTCATGCACATGCACCAGTTACTAAAGTGGGGGGAACACTTATTGGGGCCAACTGCCATTGATTGCACTTGCATGCATTAGTTTAGGAGCCTCCTAGATCAATCCCTACAAATTAGGAGCCACTAGGAGTGTCGATACCAACCTCCATTAGTTGAGTTCAGTTGGTGACTAGTCAAGCTCAGTTAGGAGTCAGTTACATTAAGTTATAGTTCCCTACACTCGGTTCTATTCAGTTAGCGCTAGGATTGCATGGATGCATGCAGGTGAGGCTCATTTACTCACCTACCTCATCCATTTATACTAGTCAACACTGAATTAGACACTTGAGTTTGGATTTTGAACTCCGATAATGATTTAGACAAGGTTAGTTAACCATTCAGTCAAGTAGAGTCCAACCAATTCGAATTTCCTCACATGGATTCGAATTGCATGTGGCTATTTATCCGTTGTACTTCATTGCAATTAATTATCTAATTACTTTTGATTAATGAAAGCATTCACAGTTGCAAGCCATTTGTGCATTGTTTCATTCTTCAATTGTTGAGTAAATTGTGTGATCTATTTTGTGAGTTGTGTGTTGATCCATATATCTATGTGCTCAATTTAATAATAATGTGGTTTAATGTGTTGATTTACATGTTTATACATTATGAGATATGGGGTTTATACCATAGTCGATCCTTGTTTTAAAGAAATGAATTGATGTCATGTTATAATAATGTTCTTTGGCCGTGTGTTATGATGGTTTATACATGTTTTGTACTTTGGTTCACTTTAGAATTAAATTGTTTCCTGGTTGCGAGTTGACAGCGCAACCAGGCCTTTAAGGCTTGCTCGAGAATGAATATCGGCCGTCCACTTGTACATGATGATAGCAATGGTTTTGTTAGGGTTTAATGTGTCTTTGTTTTTGTACGAACCCCTCATTGTTGTGTTTAATTGGTCTGTAAGCTATGAGAGTAGAGGCTCTGCCCTGCCATGCCGATTTTGTAAGGTTCTTGGTGTAAAAACTTTCCAATCATTAATGTCTTTCCTCCTGGTTGATTCCCAAGGTGTAAAGGAGTTCTTCTCAGCACTAATGGCTGCCAATAGCCAAAGCTCATTGGTCGCTGCGATTTGAACCCGACCACCTTCTTTAGCCTCAAACTGCCTTTTACCAGGTAAGGAAAAATTCATTTTAACTCTACAATTGTTTGTTAATATGTTTTTCATGATCTCTCTGGTCGCGGGGACTGATGATTAAATTATTTCTTGTAGGCAGAGGAGGGATAAGGGTGTCCATGAGGACTCGACCCCTGCCCCTCTCTGCAATTCAAACAAGGTAATGGAAAACTATAATTGTTTTACATTGTTCAATTTTTTTTACAATTATGTGGGTTCTGATTGAGGATGGCGATAGGGTCATCTCCTCCCACGCCCGCATCTTAAAACGCCAAGTTAAATACGATTCCTCACTTTGTCTATTTTCTAGTTTTTATTTATACTCGGTCATTGACTAACTCGGGGTTGCTTGTTGCAGGTGGCTCTTGGATTGTTTTGGGGCTGTGATGGAAGTTGATGATTCTTCCTTCTTGCAACATAAGTTACTGTGTGCTTGGTTCAACCCTTAGGGGTTTAAACTCTATCGGACAGAGGGATTCGTAGCCTCTCTGTTCCAACATTTTTTTTTAACTTGTTTTATGCGTATGTTGCTTTGTTATATGGATTAAAATATTATCGTGGGTGCCATCATGGATGGTATTACCAACACTTTGGTTAACCTATAAACTTATTTAAAAAATTGGGGTTTTTAATAGATGGTGGATTCCATCGTTGATGGTATTACAACCACAAGGATTTCAAATGCATTTTGTTTAACATTTGATATTAATAGAGTGATGCGACCCATAGGGTCTGTACACAAATCTGATTTATGGGTTTTGGTATTTGTGCATCTCTGGAAGTTAAGGTAATACATATCATGATTTTAATTCTATGGATTAGTTGGAACAACTGCTCTCGGTCTGTAACATTAAATCGTATGAGTTTTTGGTATTTATTTATTGATAGTTTTATGTTACTAGATTTAAGTTTACACGAGGGATGCCATCTACCATGGTCTTACTGTCATGTATTGGATTTGATTGATCTGTTGTTTTTAAAGAGGATTGGTATCATGTAGATTAGATTTGGTTTTTAAAAGGTAAGTATTGAAGCATGGTTTACCTGTGCAATCAAGATAAATTCTTAAAGCAATCGTGGTAGTAGGTCCAATATTTTATGTTGATACCTTTGAATCAGTCGAGGACTGCTAGTTAATTAATAGATAGGATATTTTTTTATTTCATACTATGTATAATTAATTATCTATAATTTTATATAGTACATATGTAGCTATTACCTTAGGCCACGATCAGTCCCGATCTGGCATTCTTGATCTGTATTAGGGGTTTATGAACTGAGATGCATTTTAATATGTTATAATTCTATGAAGGCCTTTAAGCTCTTAACCTGTTAAGATAATAACTAGATTATAGTATATTTTGACTATTAGTTTATGCAGAGGATTACTTGACTATGTTAATCGAATTATTTTGTTTTGGTGCTCTTTCTATGATTTGGTTATAACAGCTATAAAGTTATTCTTTCTGTTCGTCATGTTGTAAATTATCTAAACTTATATTTAAAGCAAAATATGATTATGCCTTTCAGATAGTTTATAGAAACATACTAGGTTGTGATCCTAAGCAACTTAACTTATACCATGCAATTATATATTTCAGTAATTTTGTTTTCAATTGTTTAATCAACACATAAAGTATGAAGTATCGATCCAGGTATGAATTCCTGAACAAAGATTCATTAGGAACCCTACAAACACTAAATCATATTATTTTACAGGAATGAATATAATAACATGAAAGAATATCTAAATTTGGAAACATAATAGTAATGATTATTGAACATATGTGTAATAAATCCATATTCTATTTAGATGCATAATGGATACTCTATTCATATGCATAATACATCAATACTCTATTTAGATGCATAAGAGATCATTACTCTATACATACGCATAATAAATTTCTGCTAGAAGAAATAGTTGTGATTCATAGCTAAAATGGAAATCCTACTATAACTAGCTTTAATCAGTTAAGAAATAGGACAAGGAATCTAGCACCACCGTCGGGAAAACAGAAATGAAAGAGTTGTTCCTCCCAACCAACTCCTAGAGCAGCCAAGTCTCACTTGCTCTAGAACCCCCGGGCCTATTCGCTGAACCACAAGAGAAAATTCCACTTAATGTGCCATATCTTACATTATCGGATTCAATTTCTCCTCCAATGCTAGCCTCCCGCTTGCGAATGGACATACTATTATATAGTATTTTGCCTAGGAATTGGTCATTTATGAGCCTCCTACTCTTTACCACTCAACAAAGAGTTGTGACCTAATTTTGGGGAAGATGCCTCCTGCACCCTGAGTTCTCACTCAACATCTTTAGCCATTTGTTTTTTCCTCTTTTGGGTCAGCAAACACTCTTTCAACAGCTATTTCAATTCCATCCCCTCCAGTATCTTTTATTAAATAAAGAATAATCCATTACATTTGTTTTTGACTTCTTGTCAAAAATATTTTTAAATTAAAAATAAAATAAAATATTCAAAAAGAATTTAATAACAATTTATTAAATCTTCGTGTATTACATGTTGTGGATTCCATATTCTATAACATTCACGATAAATATTTTCGTTCATATTATTTCTAGCCCTCGTATTTGGTAATCTTCTAATAATTTTTTGAAATTGTCCTCGTTTCCTATTGTTTTGTCATTTTTTCCCTAGTTCTTTCGGTGACTCCAAAATTCAATCTATAATTTGTGTAGTTGTTAAGAATCTGTGTCAACCCTCTTTATTTCATTGGTATATTTTGTTGGACACATATGCTTTGTAAGTCATCTCATTAGTATGTTATATTATCTCACATTCAGGGGGAGTAATAGTTGTTTAGATTAGACTTAGTATATAAGTACGTGTTGAGGCCAATGAAGGAATCCACGAGTTACTTTGTAATAAGCTTGCTCAAAGGAGGTTTCCCCCTCGAAGTGGCCCGTGATCAATACAATCTCTTCCATGCTCTGTTATTTCAGTTATATCATGCATTTTCATTGTTTATTGCAGGAGGATCCTCACATATGGCATCAGAGCACTTTCTTGGATTCGCTGGGTGGAATTTCTGCCATTTTCTTCTTCTTTTGCGGTACTTCCTGGAGCTATGATTATTGCAGTAGTGCTTCTTCTTTGCATTTGTATTGTTCATTTGGATAAGGGAATAAACCCTATCCGCTTAACTATAGGAAGTACTTGGGCATAGCCATAAAACTAATTGTGAGGGGTACCACAGGAAGCCCGAAGTAGCTAGACATTAAGAGGACATGCCAAGCGAAAAGGGAGATGGCCCCTACCTAATTGATTGGTTCCCACCCGTGAGGTAAACTAAGAGTTGTTGTTTGTGGCAAAACGGTTATCAATTTTACCCGATCCATGGAGTGAGAGGTACTACCCCAATACGCAAGTCGTTAGACAGCATTGGACCTGTCCAAGTGAATCCCCTGAACCTTTAGGAAGACGAACATACCTGGGTTCCATATCTATTTCCAGTTGATAAAGTGCAGATTTCCAAAGCCACCACAAATAATTTCCACCAAACCGAAATAAATAAATAAAATAAAATTATATATATATATATATTTCCGTTTTTTCCCATATCTTCTTTGTTTTAGCTCCATTTCCCTTCAAAATTCACTATAACCCCCATAATTCCATTCTTCATATTTCCTTCCTTGAGGACCCTATCCCAAATTCCACTTTCCGAAGCCTGAAATTCCACATTTGTCTATTTGTAGGGTTTTCCATAAATTTTTCAATTCTCACCCAATCACCTTCAAATTTTGCCATAGTGTTTGTTTCCCATTTCTGCTTCCTTGTCCCTCTCTGGAAAAAATTCTTAGTCTTTCACCCCGCTTCTGAAATTCCCATTTTCTGCTTCCATGCCCCTTAGAAAGTGTCCAAAACCTAGTCAAACCCCAATTCCCCATCCGAGTTTTTCCCAACTCAAAATTTTCATTTTCTAAACACCTTTATTTTTTTGTTTTTCTACCCATTTCTAAATAATAATAAAAATCCTAGTTATGGTTGTCACCAGTGCATGAACAAATAAACAAATGGAAGAAGAACTTGCTGCCCTCAAGACCAAAATCCAAGATCTGGATGAAAAATTTCTCGGCCTCAGCCATGAGCAACCAACGACAACTTGAGTCTTCTACAGACACTGGGTTCTCTTCTTCCAACAATTTTCGTGGGTTGAAGATTCATTTTCCTCGCTTCAATGGTGATGAAATGACTAGATGGATTTACAGGGCAGAACAATATTTCAGTCTGCATAACACTTTTGATGTCAATAAAGTCCCACTGACATCATTTCATTTGGAACATGAAGCCCTTCAATGGTTTTGTTGGTACATCAAGGCTCATGTAGAGCCAAACTGGACAGATTTTTGCCAACTCCTTTTGCAACGATTTGGCCATAGTTCTTTTGATGACTTCACAGGAGCACTCACCAAACTTTTCCAAACTTGCACTGTGAGGGAGTATCAGACCGAAATTTGAGAAACTAGCTAATCACACAAAAGGATTGTCTGATGCATTCTACATGAGTTGTTTTATTAATGGTATGAAGGATGCAATCCGATCCGAGGTTAAAATGTTCTGTTCCAACACAATGATGAAACCCATAGGGTTGGCTAAGTTTGTCAAGGAAAAGATCATGGCTCAACAATGCTCCAAATCCACTTTTGTTTCATTCAGAAATATGGTTCCCCAAAGACCTCCAATCCCGCCAGCTCCTAGAACCACTCCTAGCAAGCATTGGTCTGAATCTGAGATGTGTGCACGTAGAGAAAAAGGGTTTTGTTATAATTGTGACGATAAATTCACTCAGGGACATCGATGTGTTGAGAAAAATCTCTATCTCTTAGATGTGGATTCTCTGCCTGCACTTAAAATTTCTGATGATGCTCAAGATCTAGTAGGTGATGAAGATGAAATTCAACAACTTCTTGTTGACCTGCTTGTTTAAGATGACCATCCAGAGATATCTCTCCATGCATTAGCCATAGTCACCACCCTAAAAACCATGCGGGTCAAGGGCTTCTACAAAAACTCCCTCTTACAATACTCATTGACTTTGGTAGCACTCATAACTTCATTGACCCCGGGATTTCCAATGGGGGCACCTTACCTTCCAAAGGGAAGTGTCATAATGTGTGAATATGTATGGGAGATTATAACTTGCACTCTGACATGTTTTCCTTTCCCTTAGGCGAATGCAATGTGGTTTTGGGTGCTCAATGGTTACACACACTTGGACCCATTTAATGGGATTTTGCTGAACTTTGGATGTAGTTTTTTGTCAATGGGAAAAAACACACATTGAATGGATTCCAAACAGGGTTTCTCAGCATCATCAGTTCACATAGCATGGAAAATCTCCTTAAGAAGAATTCACATGGGGTCATTGCTCAACTCCATTTCATTTAGATGCAACCTTCAGTGGTCTCAACTACTCCCTTGGATCTACAACAAATTTTGGATCGATATGCATGTGTTTTTATTGAGCCAGTGGGATTGCCACCTTCAACACCAGAGGACGATTGTATCCGCTCCTTCCTAGAAGCGTCCCTCCCAACATCAGGCCCTATCGCTACCCATTTCACCACAAGACACAGATTGAGATAATTGTTTGGGACTTACTGAAGCAAGGTATTATTCTACCTAGTACCAGTTCCTTCTCTTCACCAGTTCTTCTTGTCCAAAAAATAGATGGTTCATGGTCTCTGCATTTACTTTCGATCACTTAATCACATCACGATCAAGGGTAAGTTTCCAATTCATGCTGTTGATGAGCTTCATGGTTCTCATTATTCTCCAAGTTGGATCTTCATTCTCGGTATCACCAAATTTGAGTTCATGAGGATGATATCCCTAAAACAACTTTCTGCACACATGATGGCCACTATGAGTTTTTGGTCATGCCATTTGGCCTCACGAATGCTCCTTCCCCATTCCAAGAATTGATGAATACAATATTTCGGTCCTACTTGCGAAACTTCATTCTAGTCTTCTTTGATGATATCCTCATCTATAATAAAACATGGGCTGAGCATCTCTAACATATGTATCTTGTACTACAAATTTTCTATGATCATCTTCTCTGTGCCAAACAATCTAAATGTGTTTTTGGGCAGAAGGAAGTAGAGTATCTCAGGCATATTATTTCAACACAAGGGGTTCGCGTAGATCCTACCAAAATAGATGCCATGAAAAATTGGCTGCATCCTCAGACACTCAATAGCCTTCATGGGTTTTTGGGACTGACTAGATACTACCACAAGTTTGTCAAGAATTATGGGAAGATTGTAGATCCATTAACAACTCTACTGAAAAAGGATACTTTTACATGGACACATGTTGTTGAGTGTGCATTTGACAAACTAAAACAAGCTATGTGTACCACACATGTTCTATATATGCCCGATTTTTCCAAGCGCTTCACTATTGAGAGTGATGTTTGCGACAATGTACTTGGTGTTGTCCTCCTTCAATATTAACATCCCATTGCATTCACCAGCAAATCCCTTTCTAGTAAGAATTTATCCGCCTCTACATATGAGAAGGAAATGATGGCTATTTTGCATATAGTACAGAAGTGGTAGCCATACCTCTTAAGGAATCATTTCTACATCAAGACTGATCAACAGAGTCTAAAATATTTCCCAAAACAACAGATATCATCTCTATCAAAACATAAATGGGTTAGCAAACTCATGGTTTATGACTATGAGATCACTTACAAGAAGGGTAAGGACAATCTTGTGGCGGATGATCTTTCCCGCACATTTGATGACCATGTTTCTCTTTCAGCTATTTCTATGCATATTCCAAATAGGTTACAATATGTTCAACAAGGCTATGCCAATGACTCTTCATTATCTGAAATCATCCAACAGTTAGCCAATAACCCTTCTGCTGCACCAAATTACTCTTGGGATTGTTCTTCTCTGAGATACAGGGGTCATCTGGTGCTTCTCCAAAGCACAGATCTTCAACAACCTATCTTCTATGAACTCCATGCTTCTCCATCGGCAGGGCACTCTGGGTTCCTCAAAACGTATGAGCGAGCACAACATAACTTCTTTTGGAAGGAAATGAAATGGGAAATTCAACAGATGGTGGCCAAATGTGATACCTTGCGGCGCCACAAGGGTGAAACGACACTCCTTCACGGATTGCTCGAACCCTTTCCCATACCTACAAGGATTTGGACAGATATTTCGATGGATTTCATTGAACGACTCCCTAAATCTAGAGGGAAGACTGTAATCTTGGTTATGGTTGATCGACTCTCCAAATATAGTCATTTTTGTGCTCTCAACCATCCATATACTGCCTCCTCGATCGCACAAATTTTCATGGGCCATATATTCCATCTTCATGGGATCCCTTCTTCCATTGTCTCAGAATGCGACGCAACTTTCACAAGTCATTTTTGGATAGAACTATTTCGCCTCATTGGCACCAAACTAAATATGAGTTCAGGATATCACCCAAAAACAAATAGTCAAACTGAAGTCATCAACAAATGTTTGGAAACTTATGTTCGTTGCTTCACCTCTGAACAAAAACATCAATGGGAAAAGTGGATCCCTCTCACTAAATGGTGGTACAATACTTCCTAGCATACTACATCTAAAATGACTCCATATGAAGCAGTTTATGGTCAGGAACCACTAGTGCTCCTTCCATACACCCCAACAATCCACCAATTCATGAAATTGACATGGTTCTTAGAAACCGGTATCAGATTCTTCACATTCTGTAGGACAATCTTCACATGGTAAGAAACCGCATGAAACAACGGGCCGATCAACATCGTTTTGAGCGCACTTTTTAAGTAAGTGATATCATTTTTCTTCGCATCCAACCTTACAAGCAATCCTCCTTGAAACTCAAACGGTGTCAGAAGCTGACTCCAAAATTCTATGGGCCATATAAGGTTCTTCAAAAGATTGGGTTCGTTGCTTATAAATTGGAACTTCCTCCTCCTTCTCGCATTCACCCAATATTTCATGTCTCTTGTCTTAAGAAAGTGATTGGCACCAACATCAGAGCACAAATTGTTTTACCAAACTGGATAATGAAGGATCCATCATTTTGGAGCCGGAGGCCATCCTCAATAAGCGCACTTGTCAGCTTTTCTCTCGGTCCATCATAGAGGTCTTAATTCAATGGCACAACATGCAACCAGAGGATGCTACATGGGAACCACTCCTTCATATTCAGCAACAATTTCCACATCTAAAGCTTTGAGGACAAAGCTTTTCTAAGAAGGAGGGGGTGTTAAGAACTCGTGTCAACCCTCCTCTTTATTTCATTAGTATATTTTGTTGGACGCATATGCTTTGTAAGTCGTCCCGTTAGTATGACGTTGTATTATCCCACATTCATGGGGAGTAATAGTTGTTTAGATTAGACTAAGTATATAAGTACGTGTTGAAGCCATTGAAGAAATCCATGAGTTATTTTGTATTGATCTTGCTTAAAGGAGGTTTCCCCCTTGAAGTGGCATGCAATCAATAAAATATCTTTTATGCTATGTTATTTCAGTTATATCATGCATTTTCATTGTTTATTGCAGGAGGTTCTCATAGTAGTGCTATTAGCTATGTCTTCATAACGACGATCCTTTGCTTGCACTTCATCATAATGACTCATTTTGGTGGTGGTTTTATACCAGAATCACTTTATTGTTACAACATATTGCTTATAGAAGGTGAAAAATTAAACTTTTATTGAATTTTGACTTTATAATCTAAGCCCGAATTGAGATATAAATTTCCAAAGTTTATAAAACGTTTATGAATGAAGGGGTGTGACTTATTTAAGGAGTACTCAAAAGCCACATAAATAATTAACAACAAGAAAGGGTTCCTCTTGTAGGCTAGGTGGTTGGGGTAGTATGCTATGGTTGTCCCCGTCGAGGTTCAAAACCCATGACCAAATGTTCATGACACTTACATGTGTGTCAAATTTTCCAGTTAATGAAGAAAAAAACTAACAACAAAAATTAATGGGAGTATGGATTTCCAATAAATAGGTGGTTGTATGCAGAAGTAAATAAGATTGTATGAAACAGTTTGACATGGGAAAACATTGTTAGGCAACTATACAACGACAATACGTATTGCAATACAATGGGAAATGGACTTGTTTCAAGGTAGTAAACAATTATATGTGTGTGTGTGTGTGTGTGTGTGTGTGTGTGTGTGTGTGTTTGATTGATAATAATTGCTCGGAGGATGATTAAAATGATCCTTTTGACGTTATAAGTATATGCATGCATTGGGTATGAGGTGAAGGGGTATGTGCCCTTTGACCTTTCATTAACCTAATTATATTATTGGTATTATGCTTATAGGACTTCCTTGAAATATCTAGATGGAGGGAGATTCAATTATCAATGACAATAACAACTAGTAACTTGAACCTAAATCTATTACCTTTTTTTTCACACCGCCAAAAAACAAACTTTTTTTATATTAAATAAAAGTTGTATAAGAAAATACATCAAAACAAAACGAAGAGAGTCCTTTTCAACTCCAAATCTACAAAAACACTCATGCCCATACTATCAACAATCTTTTGACCTTCTATACTAACATGACCAAAAAACATAAAACATTTTTTCCCATAATAACTTTTAGACTTCTAACATATATTGGCAGCACTTCTATCAAGATAGCAACTAGCTAAACTTCAACAAAAAAATTTAGACCACCATAGTACAAGATAACTCCATCTCTGGATTCTTAAAAAAATGCTACCGTCCATATTTCCAATGGATTTCTTAGAAATCTTGTATGTTCCTTCATTGTACTTCTTGTAGATGTGTTTGAAAGAAACATGATCAAACTCATAAATTAGATTTTTAACCCTTCACATTTATTGTTCCAAACTTAAAGAGTGGAGAGATGTCTCACGTAGCCCAATCAATAATCATTTTTTAGTCCCCAACGATTTGGATAATGCAAAAAATTATTTTCTTAGCATACCAAAGGAAGCCCCATAACGCTAAGAGTTATGCTTTAGTATTAGCGACTTTACCAACCCCCATCCATGGATTTATCACATGATTTGAATTGAATCTCACTACCATTCTTGCACCACATAATCCCTTTCTGCTCTACTCCATCAAAGAAACCAACAATATGATTTGAATCAAGAATTGGAAATGGATCCCTCCTATGAACAACCTTATCTCTATTTGTGGTACATTCAAAAAATGAAGAAGTCACTTTTATACTGACATGAGTGGCATTTGAATAGATATCCTAAAAAATCAAATTATTTCTAGCCCTCCACACTTCCCATATTGTAAAGAAAGTAAGAATATATAGTTTTCTTTGTAAGCTACACCACTTCCTCATATTATCTTCCAAGGAATTTGAATCCCAAGAAAATAGAAACAGAAAATTCTTCCCCAATTCTTCCTCAATAGTTTGAAAGAATAGACATTTCCCAAAAATGTGATTAACTGGCTCCATCTTAGATTTACAAAGGATGCACCTTCCAAGTCTTATAAATCCTCTCCTTTGTAAATATCCCTAGAAAACCAAGGATCCATACCTATATTAAAGTGTAAAAACATAAAAAAATACTTGCTAATTTTCAAAATGACAAGTAAAAAATATTTGCCCATATTTATATTTTTGAAAAAATATTTAATTTTCCAAAATTTTATGTAGTATTAAACTTTAACTATTTTAATGTTAAATTATAAAATTGGGATAAATCATTAAAAAAATTAACATATCTTTGAAAAAAACATGAAAAATTATTTTATGTCAAAATTTGACTTTACAATTTGCCATGATAAAATTAAAAAAATAAAATCAAAACTAATACCTTATTTAGAAAAAAATCTTAATTAATCATAAACCTATTCTTTAGATTTGATCTCTTAAGGAAAAAAATGTTTTTATTTTTGTTATAATAGTAACTTATACTTATTATTACATACATAGTTAACTGAATAGATTTGTTCCCTTAAAAAAAAGTTTTTATTTTTTTTATAATAATAACTTATACTTATCTACAAAGATGGGAGGAAATTCATTTCCAAATCGCGCTTCTTAATAGAATATGGGAACTTACCCCTGGAGTTTGGTTTGGAGCATATGGAAGGAGAGGAATTCCAGAATCTTCAAGGACTGACACAATGCTCTGGAAACTATATGGGCAGATCTAAAAAAATCTTCAGGACACCACCTTCCTAAAAGAGTGGCAAGCCTTTGATTTTCCCTCTTCAGCAGCAAAAAAGGTATAATGGAAAACTGGAACTTCATGCACCGTCCCCTCCCCTCTCTTGGTAGGGGTCCTCCCAGAAGGTTATCTAGCCCTGAGCAATGGTCCCCCCCTTCCCCCCCGGGTCGGCATCTTCAAGCTGAACTTCAATGGGGCCTCAAAAGGCAATCCGGGAATATCAGGCTTCGAAGGAGCCATCCGCAACCATGATGGTCAAATCTTGTACATTTTCTTCGGAGGCATGGGGTACAACACAAACAACGTTGATGAGCTTGAAGGCCTCATTGAAGGGATCACCTTGGCCAAGCATCTGCACTTTCTTCCTATCTATGCGGAGGGAGACTCACAGGTGATCCTTGCTATGGCCACCAAAATTCAAAATGGCGCGCATGTGTCAAAACTCTCCACCAGCTGGAGAATGGAACACAACATTAGTAGACTTGGGAAAAGCCTGGAAGCTCTCCACTTGATCACCTTCCACAATGTTATGAGAAAATTCAACGCTTTGGCCGACACCTTGGAAAATGAAGGGGTTAAGTGCGACCTTCCTATTTGTGCAGGAAAGCTTGGAGCGCCATTCCTGAGCAACTTGATTCAGCTTTGCAGCACTCTCTCTTCTCAAGACCTCCTGCCCTCGGATGCAAGTGTCTTTCCTGGCCTCTCGCCACTTGGCAACATGCTCTGTCCACCTGGAGCCAATCGGAGATGTCATCTCAACCCCAGTCACACTGTAAGCTTGCATTCATTTGACGCGCCCCCAGAACCAAACAGGTCCCACCTGGTGGCTCGATCCCTGAACAAGCTCCAGCTGGCTCTGCACACCTGCCATTTGTCTCTGGCATGCGCTCAAGATCCTCCTCCAGCTAGGCAGATACGCAGGCATTAATGGGCAGGAATTCTTGTGGCCCTGGTTTAAATGAGCGCCGTAACGTGGATGCGGTTCGGCTCTTTGAAGCTGCGGGAAGCAGTCATTTGCATGACCCTGGATGAGATTTGGCTCTATGAAGCGACAGGTGAAGTACCTTCTCATTTACGCAAACAACTTCAAGATGCAGACCATGCGTGTGACGCTCCTGTCGCCCTCTTTGACGATGTATGAAATGGTGACCCTACCCGCTTCCCTCTACATTTGCTCTCCCACAACAATCACAGTTGGTTTGGTTTGGCTCTGGTATTGGATCCACTCTATGTGTCTCATTACTTCATCCATTCACTATGACTTGACTGAGGGGAACTCCACATCAGGGTGGAAGACATGGTTCTATTAGGGAAGCAAAGCACCCCAGGAATGCTAAGGCTGTTAACAATGGTTATGATAGCCCAGTCTCACCCTCGGTTCGAGCTCTTGTCGAATATTGGGAATTTGCTCACGTAGCAGACTTTCTAGCTACGAGAAATTATGGAAATCAGATAAAATTCTATTGGTTGGCGAAGAACATGCTTGGTAACTTGGTAGAAGAGGTTTTGGCGAACTGGTCTGCAACAACTTCTTCTATTATGGATTTCAGAGGTCTCATGGTCCATCTGGACGCTAAATTAGCTAGCCTTGACTCTAGTTTGGCTGGAGGTAAATACTCGCTGGAAAGGTGCTCCACAGGGCCGAGGCGTCTTGCTCTAAACTTCTCAAGGCCCGACATGGTTAGTGCGATAGCCACTTTCCCTGTCGAGACTTCAACAACCACTCCTCCAAGCGCCCCTCCCCCTAAGCCTCCGGCTCCGTCCATTCCATAAGACTTGCTTGCTAAAGTGATAGGAAACACAAAGGGCTTGATAACCTCAACTACTGGGCAGGCCCTGCATGACTTGGGGGCTTTCTTGAGCCATCCTCGGATGCTCTCCAACTTCCCGGTGCCCTCCACCATAGATCTGTTGCAATTCAAAAGGGTCTGTTCGACCACTGGGGAGGTAGCCCTGTGCGGCAAATCGAAGCCTCTGTTGCCCTGGCCTCCTTCACAAGCGTGGGAAGATGATTTATTTGGTAGTTGTCCCATAGTCAAAGACAAACCTAGTCCCAACAAGGAAGAAGCGCCTGTTCATATCGACCGCCCCTAGTCCTATCGGTTTTCTACAAAGGTTAATCTTTTTTGTTCAAGCTCATGTTTTCTTGCTTGACTATACTACTTGGTTTAAATTGTATGTATTGCAACGAAGTCCAATCGGTGGATAATGGACAGTTTTCGCATGTTATTTTGATGCCTGACATTTTTGGATATCCGGGTTGGTGGTTCCACCAACCCAGACTGCTTGGGTCGGCATCGTGCCCTGTAACATTATTTGTACTTTTAATATAACTATTTCCAACAACTTTACAAAAAAAACTTATACTTATTATTACATACATAATTAACTTGTTTGTTGAGTTGTGACTTCTTGATTGGATTAAGCAACCACATACATATACTTAGTTTCAAAATGTACTAATGTAAATATATATATTTTCAGTATTTATAAATAAAATTTTAAATTAAAATAAATTAATATTAATTTATTGTTATTATTAAATTTATTGTTTTTCCCTTAAATATCTCATCTTAAATATGTTCAATTTAAAATAAATATATTTCAATCTTTTTTAATATTAATTATTTTTTCTCATAAATATCTCCTTATAAATATAGTCAATTTAAAATAAATTTATAGTAATTTAGTTTATTATTAAATTTAGTGTCTTTTTCCTTAAAGATCTCCTCGTGAACATACGATTATTCAGTGGACGGGCGTAGGGCTTACCTTGTCCCACTAATATCAGTTTTAAACTATGCAGTGACCTCCTCCACCTGAAATTTTATTTTGAGCGAGAAAGACGCCGCTTCACCTTTGTCACGATCGATCTGAACAAGTGGACAGAATATTCTCGTCCATCGGCTCTAAGAGGGACAAGTGGCGATACAGTGCTTCCGCCACGTGGCCACAGCAAACAATTTGGTTTTAAAATAAAAGGGTAAAGGGTACGCAAATCCGTGGGATTTTTTCACAGAGAGCGCTCTCTTCAAAGCCTGAGGTGGACTCGCTACTCTATTTGGCTCTGGCAGTAGCTGCAGCCTGCTATCGCTAGCTCTACCCATGGCGACCTCAGGATTCGAACCGGGGCCGTTCACGCGCATCCGCAAGATAACCTTGAGCTTCAGGCTTCCATATTTCACGCAATGGGGCCAGAATTTGATGGTCTGCGGGTCCGATTCTGCTCTGGGAGAGTGGAAAACGAAGCAGGGACTGCAAATGACTCCTCGTCTTAAGGGCGCCGACGTTCTTGTTTGGCACGCAACACTCACCGTCCCTCACGATTTTTCCTCCGATTACAGGTATTATCTCGTCGATGACCAGCGGAATGTTCTCCGGTCCGAAACCGGCAAACAACATGCCTTTGCTCTCCCTCAAGGCCTCCCCGACGGAGCCTCTGTCGAAATATACGATCTCTGGCAGGTATTTATTATTGCCATTATTTCTTCCTTTCCATCTTTTGCAAAAATAGAGAATAAAAGCCTTAGCTTTGGGCGAAAATTAACTTTTTGTAGAAATAGAGAATAATAACCTTAATTTTGGGCGAAAATTAACCAGCTTGCTGCCCAGCAGCATGTCATTCGGTCGTTTGGAAATTGGAGTTCAAACTGTTTGAGATTTAATGATTTGCTTGGTAGTTAATAATAACTTTAACTTTGAGGGAAAATTAACTAACTTGCTGAGTAATATGTCATTAAGTAGTTAGATCTCAAACTATTTGAGATTCAATCATCTGCTCGGCATCTGCCTTTGCTTACATCTCAAACTCTTTGCTTACATCTCAGATCCAATGGTCTGCTGGGCAGCTGCCTTTGCTTGCAGTTTTACCCTAACTTTGCTGCTAGATAGTAACCTCAAATTCAAAATGTTTCAAAAACATTAACATTATGTATTTTCAAAAATAGGGCTAATAAATTGGATATATTATCACTGTGTATGGTCTTAGTTGTGTATTATTATGTGAATATTGTTTTAATCTACCAAGGTGAATATTTATTATATTTATAATTGTGTCTCCAATAGAAAATATATGTTCCAATAGCGACCGTTGGTTAAGTTGCCACCGCCGAGTATCGTTATCTATTGGATGTTATTTTCAAGGAGATTCAGATTAGCATCAAGATATTCCAAATCTTAAAAACAATACAAGAAGAAAAGGCTTGTGGAGACCTTTCTAAGGAAGAGAGGTGAATAACAGTTGGCCTTTACGGATCCTTTTACCTTTACAATAATACAACATTATTTTTTTCAAAAAATTAATCGTTGGACAACGAGAAAGTGACCATTCTAAGCCATCAACTAGGAATCCATTTTTTTTTGTCCGGAGCAAACTTGTATTCCTGTGGTGATAGTCCGAGTAGAGTAAGTTAAATTTTATATGATTTTTATTTGAAATTTGGTGAGTGTTTTTTTCCAAAATCCAATGGAAATTGTTTCTCTATTTAAAATTGCTATTTCAATATTAAAAATAGTATTTCACAAATTTTGTTGCCAACCAAACTTATTTAAAAAAAATACAAATTATTTTTTAATTTTAATATTAAAATTTTTAATTTTATTAACAAATCTTTTTATTGCCAATTTCGACTACACTTACCCCATAAAAAAATTACAAATTATCTAGAATTTAGCTCACTCTTCTCTCAAGACTTAGTTGAGTGAAAATGCAATATGTGAAATTGTGGAAAGAAGATAAATATAGTATTATGCTTTGTGCCATTGAATTGAATACGAGGATGAGGAGATTTAAGTGATGGGTATACCGTATGATTACATAGATGTATGCAATATTACGTTGGTATTGCATTAGCCTATGACATTGATGTTATAATCTGATTCGATATAGTAGAAATAAAGTTTATTATAATAATTATAAAACAAATAAATTAAAAATAAAAATAAAATAAACCATGTTACTTGTAAATTTTGAATACCAGTTTAAAATATTTTAGTTTTATATTTTTTTATTATAAAAAATTATAAAAATATCATTTAAAAATAAACAAAGTTGAATGTAACTCTTGAATATTGGTAAAACAGTTTTTTTTCTTAGTCATAACTTTATTAGAATATAAATTTTGGAATTTTGGTAAAATAGGTGTTTTTGGGTCATTATTATGTGGAAGGCACTTATTTCGGCTTTTGAAGTAATTAGTGACTGACATATCTGACACATTGGTAATAAAACAAGGGTGAGAATTGGGAAGGGCCCTTGGATATGCAATTATGGAATATCTTTAGAGAAAGGAACATTCTAGCAGATTGACTGTAAAAGAATGGGTTACAAGTAGGAGATGGCATTTGGCATAGATGGGAGATGACCAATGGAAATCTAGCAGAATTAGATCTTGGAACATTCATGGAATGATTCTTCACTGCTATATAGTTCTAGTAAGAAAAGGAAAATCCTATGAATGCCATACGAAAAATATTTATACACAAGTAGCATGTTGTTTAGGTTTTTATTGGAACAATATGATGTTATAGTTCTTTTAATCTTATGCATGAGCAACATACAACTGTGGTTCATAGTTGTATGCTCCTAATACAGAGCCTTTATGGTACATGAAAGGTTTTAAAAAATCTCCCATGTTAAAAGAGAATAGGCAAAATGACAAACACAAATTTTGACAACTATTTGTAAATAAAGGCAAGGCCTTAGGCCTCTGAACTGATGTGGTTTGTTTACTTTTTTTAATGAAATAATTATAAAGTAAAAACCTAGTAGTAATTAATGGAATAAGTCTAAACACATGACATTTTTTACTTTTGATGAGCGTTTTTGATGAAATCTGGCGATATTTTTTCGAGAAATTCAGAATTTGTGTTGTTTCAAATCACAATTTTGTTTGTATAAATAGGTTTAAGGTCCTAAAAAACCCTAGAGCACCCTTGTTTTGCAGATTCAAACACTGGTATTACGAATTAAAAGATTTCATGGAAATTTTATGCTAGAACCAGACGAAATCGCACCGAAAAAATGTGTCGACGATGATCAAAATCGTCTTGTGTTTAGGCTACGCGGTAATCAATGTACAATATGATCAAATAAATAAATAGTGAAAGATAGCCCAAATGGTTAGCTCAATTGGTAAGACATGTGCACACTCTCCTAGGAAGAGAGGAGGTACGAATTTAAGCCTTAAGTCCTGCAGAGTTAAGTCTTCTACTAAGAAGGACGACGATTTATTACCCTTACCAATAATAACATATAGAAAAAATATTGATAAGTTTTCGGATCAACTTCTTAAAAATAATAATAAAAAATATTACTTTCACTTAATACAAAATTCATCCTCCAAAAGATAGAAAAAATGAGAAATACAAGGTATATTTTTCCATTATACCATACACTTGTTGCTTCTAAAATCTATGGGATAAAAAGACTCGTCCTTAATGATGGGTGACTTTCTTAGAAAGTTGGTACGTCGAAGATTTATAACATGCCACTTTGTTGATCCACTTGTACACTCAAGTCTTTTTTAAGTACTTGTATTCCATGATTAGTTTGTATTTTTATTTTAATTTAAATCATATTTAAATCCAACATTTTATTAGAATGATTAAATCATGAATAGTTAAAATGTTGAAGCAAAAAGTTGGCTCAAGAAAGGGAGAAGGTAAATGCACATTAATATAACGTTGTGATTACGTGAAAGAAGCGTTTATGTGAGGAGAAGGTAAACGCACATTAATATAATGTTGTGATTACTTGAAAGAAGCGTTTATGTGAAAATGAGCTAAGTATGTTAAATGCATAAATTCGTTGTACCAATCTTTTAGTATGACATTATGATTTGGTCATAATGATCTGATTTTGAGCTTTTGCGGTGGCTCTGCAACTAGGAAGGAAGATAAACTTTCGTGGCGGCTTTGCAGCCAGGAAGGAAGAGGAGCTCTCACGGCGGCTTTGTAACCAGGAGCGGCGTCAACGTTCTATCCAGGAGTTTTGGCGACTCTGCATCCAGGAGCAGCTCTGCAAGACCTCTCGTGGCTCTGTAACCAGGAGGTTCATCACCCTTTGGAGCAGCTCTGCATTGAGGGTTTCAGAAAGCCTCTGATCTCGCGGCTTGTGGCTCGAATCTCCCACTTGTCGCGGCTCTACAACCAGGAGTTTCATCACCCTTTGGAGCGGCTCTGCTACTGGGGTTTTGGAAAGCCTCTGATCTCGCGGCTTACGACTTTGATCTCCCACCTCTTGCGGCTCTGCAACCAGGGTTTTCGCTGTTTTGAGAGTTGTTTTTGCCTTGTTTCTGTGGCGTCTAGGGCTCCTTCCCTAGCCTCCCCAGTCCTCCTCCTTGAAGTGATCCACCTTGAAGCCAGCGGCTCTGTAGCGGGGTTGTACGGCGGTGTAAGGCTTTGCGGAGTGGGGGTACATCATGTTGATGGCGGCTCACCTGCAGCTTCAGCCGGGTGGCGGTGGTTGTTGATGGTGACTCACCCGCAGCTTCAGCCAGGTGGTGGTGGTCGCCATGTGGTGGCTCTGTCTTTTCGACAGTAGTGCCATGTCTGCCATGATGGATGCTCATGGCTAGGTTTTATCTTCCATTTTGTTTTTTAAATCAGATGGTGCTTGTGGTTCACTAGACAGAGGGTACTCCTACATCTCTGGTTTTGCATTTGGCAGTTTGCTTATTACATTGCTTATTATGCTTTTGTGCTCTTTTTGAGTAGTTATTTTTGTAAGAATGCTTTTAGCATGCTTGTATTGGCCGACCTGTAATGGGTTTCTTTGGGATGGATGGTTGATGTTATTTTTCATCTGTGAAAAGTTATGTGTGAGACTGTTACTAAGCCATTATGACTTCTGGCCTATGTATGTTTTGCAGTGTCGATCTTATGACACAATTTTATAAATATAAACTTGTCTTTTTCCGTGTGAAAAAAAAATAGGCAAACAATAATGAAGTGTGCTTCTGCGATTCAACATTATGAGACATTATTTTCTCACCATTTATATTCAAAATTATTCTCCTATGATCCATATCATTCAACCCTTATTTACTAATGGTCATTCCCATTAGTAACAAAGATGTGAAATGACATGCATATAACAAAGATGTAAATTGAGGTGTACATCATCAAAGTTAGTAGAGTATATTATGTCAACTCCTTGACATGATGATATATGATAAAAAGTTGATACGAGTCAAGTAAACGATGGTTTGTTGGTGGGGCTAAATGGATGTTATTCTATTCACCTGGGTTCAATTTCGTTGAGACATGTTTTGGTTTGGATGTTTGGCTGATGGTTTGCTCGACCTGCCATCCATGAAAGTGGGGAAGTTTCTTGAGAGTGCATGTGTGAGCTTTCCTTGATTCTATTAGAATAGTAGGAAGGTGGGTTTTTCACATGAAAAAAAAAGCATATGATGTCAACTCCATAACAAGGATGCCATGAGTCCCATGGCACTAGCAACTCGTTTCATAAAATACGAGGATGACATCTAACACGTGAGTCCCATGGCACTAGCAACTCGTTTCATAAAATACGAGGATGACATCTAACACGTGAGTCCCATAGCACTAGTAACTCGTTTCATAAAATACGAGGATGACATCTAACACGTGAGTGGGTTTTTCACATGAAAAAAAAAGCATATGATGTCAACTCCATAACAAGGATGCCATGAGTCCCATGGCACTAGCAACTCGTTTCATAAAATACGAGGATGACATCTAACACGTGAGTCCCATGGCACTAGCAACTCGTTTCATAAAATACGAGGATGACATCTAACACGTGAGTCCCACGGCACTAGTAACTTCAATTGCTTCGAAAATAAGATGGTTCGTAAAATACAAAGGGTCCCATGGCACTAGTAACCTTAATTGCTTCGAAAATAAGATGGCTCGTAAAATACAAAGGGTTAGATACCATAAAAACCATGACTGATAAGCACCAAAGATATCTTTAACAAACTATAAGTAATTCAGTTTTCTAGAATTGGGAATTTGTAGAAAAACTTGAGTAAAATTCATACAAAATCAACATTCAATCATAAAAAGTAAAGTTGTAACATTTTGCATTAACTTCAAAATAGGACAATAAAATTTGGATATTACAAGGTTGGAAAAGGAGATGGACGACATAGTGAAGATGGATATTTTATAAAATTGATTACTGAGGACGGAGGAAGAAGCACATTGGTAATAATTTTCAATTTTTTTAAATATTTTTGTTTTTGGAACTAGTAGTTTGTAAACAAAATTTGTACAACTTTATTATATATAGATATTTTTTGGTTGGTATACATAAATAAAGTACTAATATATTTTTTGGAATTTTTTTTTTCAAATTATATTAATTCTTAGTTGTTTATGAATTTTGCTAAACTTATAAACATAAAATTATGTATTTGTATGTCTATATTGATAAATGATATTAAAACAATTTATAAATACAAAATCTCTCTGTTTTCATTATAAAAAAAACCAGAAATAACATTTGTCATTTTTTATAAAATTATATACTAAAACAAATGAAGTAAGTTAATTAGTGGACAAACTAATTAACTCCATAATTTATCTTCCATTTTAAAATTATCAAAATCATTATAATCTTGAAAAACTAAATAAAACAAAATAAAACTTTACTTCCTTGGAAAAAAAAAACTAAAAAAAGTCTCCACTTATTTTTTTTTATAACAAAAACGGTTATGTTATATTGAAGAACTCAGTGAAGAAAGTGCTGATCGTGGAAAAGCATTACAACAAAACATCCTAAATCCCAGCTTCTAACAGTCAGAAAGCCTACAACGGAACTAAGGAGGTGTATCAATACTTACAACCGAATTAACAACAAGCTCATGAAGGCCAACAACAATAGATTTGTTGGTTGCCAAATCTGCCAAAACATTTAGGTTTCGTAGAATATGGAAAAATTTAATCTTCCTGAACGTATTGGTCTTGGATCTTATTCTCTTAATCAGTCTTGCTGTACGATCGTTCTTACCCCTGTTTCCCCCATTCAACGCTTGAATAAGTAACCCGGAATCACCAAATACTATAACTTCATCCACTCCTTTTTCCTTTAGCTGAAGGAGGCCTTGCCAAAGCCCATATGCCTCGACCATATTATTGGAGTCGTATCCAATATTCCAGGAGTATTCAACCTCAACTTTCCCTCCAGGATCAATTATAACTCCTCCCCCTCCCGCTCTTCTCGGATTCCCTTTGGAGGCCCCGTCGAAGAATAGTTTAAAAATCTTCCTTTCTCTTAGCCAGTTCTCAAACTGCGACTTGTCCATCCTGATCTCCCAGTCCTCCAACTTATTAGCAGCCATAGTATTTACAGCCTTGATGTTAAGACTTTGCATCCAGCTTCTTTCATTATCAGTAAGGTTTTCTTTATTGTTTGGGATCTTTGAGATGCTAACAACCTCCTTGAACAAAGCATTTATTTTGATAGCAGTCTTCCACGCTGGCTGGTTTTTATTCTGAAAGATTCTATGATTTCTTTCGTTCCAAAGACACCAGCAGATAATTTTGGGGAGTTTCATCCAACAAGCCTTCAAACCTTTTTTATTAGTGAACTCTCCTTGATATAATTTGTCCCGGCTGAGAAAACAAACCTGAATTTTGTTCGGTAAATGAATTTCGTCTCCCCAACAATTCAACACATCCTTCTAGACTGAGATGGCATATGGACATTTTAAAAAAAGATGACTGATATTCTCTGAAGCATCAGCACATAGAGGGCAGCGAAATGGCCCAACAAACCCCTTCTTCTCCAAATTCTCCCCCGTAAGAATTCTCTGATGCAGCAACGTCCAGGTGAATAGCTCGATCTTCGGCAATGTGCTACTTTTCCACAGGTGGTTCCATAACTCAGGATTGACCGGCACATTAAAATTAGTTGCAAATTGCTGGTAGCCTTCGGTCGCTGTGTAATTGTCTGATCCCCAACCATGTCTGTCCTTTCTGAATTTATCTAAAGGAGCAAGCCCAACCAGATGAATTAATAGCAGATTTTTGTCTTCCTCTAACTCTTCAGGGCACGCTGGAAGAGCCCATCCAGCCCAGCGATTAGAGTCATTGTTCTCCCACTTAGAGATATCCCAGACAGTATGATAGCCCAGCGATTCCATCCAGAGTTGAAGTCGTGGAAGATGGGGAGGCGGTTTGCTGAGTATCACGTCGTGCCAAAGGCTGACAGACTTCCCATTTCCCGGGGTCCAATACAACTCCTTTCTGAATTGAGGCAACGCTTTGATACAAATTTTGTAAATTGGAGAGCCATTACTTATGGTATGATCCCCATCGAGGCATCTAAGCCTCTGGCCTGGGAAATATTTACTTCTCAACACTCGGCTGCACCAGGACGGGTTGGAATCGAGCATGCCCGAGAGCAGTTTGGATCCCATGGCTAAGTTTTGGGTTCTTAAATCTCTAATGCAGAGGCCACCCTCTGATCTAGGCAGTTTGACAGCTTTCCAATTAACCGGAGCAAATCTTTTGCCCCCATTATCCCCACCTTGCCAAAGAAAGGATCTCATCAGACCTTCAATCTGAGTTATAATTTTAACTGGAGCAAGAAACAGTGAGCATTGATAAATCAGAAAGCTATTCAAAACTGCTTTGATTAAAATTACCTTCCCGACCAGATTTAGCCAGGCTGTCCCCCAACCGGTGATTTTCCTTTTGATTTTATCCACTATTGGAATCCAGGAAGAGCTCTTGGACTTGGATTTGAAAATAGGAACCCCTAGGTAGTTGAATGACTCCCAGGAGACAACTCCATCCATATTAAGAACCCGAGAGATATCTAGCATTTCCCTAGGATTTATATTCCAACCATAGATACGACTCTTCCTTAAATTGATTTTGTTGCCTGAGGATTGACAGTAACGATTGATTTCACTCTTGATCCGGCGGGCGATTATCTGACTACCTCCTCCTAGCAAGATAGTATCATC
Source organism: Pseudotsuga menziesii (assembly GCA_001517045.1). Lineage (NCBI taxonomy): Eukaryota > Viridiplantae > Streptophyta > Pinopsida > Pinales > Pinaceae > Pseudotsuga > Pseudotsuga menziesii. The sequence goes on along the minus strand of LPNX010689207.1, from coordinate 6,991 downwards.
GGCGAATTGTGCATGATTGATGTCTTTTGAGCCTCTAGCCATCCTGATACCTGGAAGTTCCTGATCTTGCCTCGAAATTTCCAGCTGAAAGCTTAGAACAGAAGCCTGAATGGCATAAAGCAGGGGGGAGAGCAGGCATCCTTGCCTCAGACCTCTCGAAGCTTGGAAGAAGGGGGCAACTCTTCCATTGACTAACGGGGCTATCCATGGCTTGCTGATACAAGCCTTGACCTAGGTGATAAAGTCTGAGGCGAATCCATATCTCCGCATTACCTGAAATAGGAAAGAATGGTTGACTCTATTGAAGGCATTTGCTAAATCAAGTTTCACCACCATTCCTTTGTCTGGCATTCTTCAGACTAGAGTGAATTGCCTCTTGGACTAGGATGACATTGTCCCAGATCTTTCTTCCTTTAACGAAACCACCTTGGTTCTCCAGGACTAGGTAAGGCAAAATATTTTTTAATCTGCCAGCCATGATCTTAGTAATTATTTTATAGCCAATGTTGCACAGGGATATTGGCCTGAACTTGTCAAACGACTTTGCATCCTTCTCTTTAGGGATGAGAGCCAGGAAGGCAGAATTTGTACTGCCTCCTATTTTACTACACCTATGAGACTTGGAGATCATTTTGAATAAATCATTTTTAACAACGTCCCAGCACATTTTTATGAAAGTGGCATTGAACCCGTTTGGACCCGGAGCTCTGTCATCCTCCATACCATCGATGACCTTCTTGATTTCATCCATAGTGATACTCTTTATCAGAATATCGTTGTCTTTATTCTTCACAGCTCTAGGGACAAGGCTTAGAAGCTCAACGTCTTCAGAAATTGGCTGGGCCGTGAACAGTTTGTGGAAATGCTTGGACGCTTCAGACTTTATGTCCTCAAAATTAGTGATCAGCTTATCATTGGTCTAGATCTCAGTCACACAATTATAATTCTTTCTTGCCTCAGCCAATTTATGGAAATAGCTAGTATTCCTATCGCCATCCTTCAGCCATTTGCACCTTGATTTTTGCTTCCACCAATCAGACTCCTGCTTGCAAGCAGCATGAAGATCCGAGTGCAGTTTGATCTCCAATTGGATGTCTTTATAGTCCACGGTTCCAACCTCTAATTTACATTGGTGGATCTCCAGCGGAAGGGCTGCGTGGGATTTGGCTTGGCCCACAAAGGATTGAATCTGAACGGTATTGGGCCCAAGTTCTTATCATTCACCAGCTCGAGAAGAATAGGTTATAGTCTGATACTCCAAATGGAAGGATCTTAGAGGACAAATTCTGACCAAGCAGGAGGAAAGAGTCATGGATCAGGAAACGGTCAAGTCTGGCAGCAATGTGCCCGGGCCCAATCCTCTTATTATTCCATGTATATTTTCCCGAAGAAGGCTTTACATCCATGAGGCTCCAGTCCAAAATGATGTCATCCACCATTTCTCTGATAGGATCTTTGACTAAGGAGCCTCCTCTTTTTTCATCTTGACTGAGGATGACATTTAGGTCCCCAGCAAGGATAACATTTCCATGCAGGTTGCTCCTTTCCTCACGAAGGAGATTCCAACAGATTTTTTTTTCTGCATATGAATTAGGTGCGTAAATATTGAAAATTCTTACTAGAATATTAGAGTCTTTTTGCCTCAGCTGGGTGAGAATCCAGAAGGTGTTGTACTTGATGTCAACGGTCTCAAAATTCTTGTCATCCCACAGGGTGCCAATGCCTCCGGATGCACCCCTTGAACTAATTGCAGCTTTGCCACTTTTTTTTCCAGAATTTCATACTGACTTGGAGAAATACGTCTTCCTCCATTTTGGTCTCTTGGATCAGAAAGATGTCCGGTTGGTGCATAGATATTAAATCTGTCATAGCTTCTTCCTTGGTTTTGCTGCCGAGGCCTCTACAGTTCCAGGAGAGGACCTTCATTACTTACTTTTGGTGATCGAAGGCATCCCTTTCTGGGCATGCCCCTGCTGACGAGTATTCCTTGTGTTTTTCAGCAACTTTTCCAGAGTTAGCTGGGACCCTTGCAGCTTATCCTTGTAGGTAGCTTGTTCCCTTACTTCTTTCTTAGATTTTCTTCATTTGGTTTTAGTCAGTCTAGGGGTGGATATTTCAATTTCCCCTTCCTCCTCCTCTTCTTCTTCCGATTCTGGTTCTTCCTCTGATTGACCTATGCTGTTTCCTTCTTTTATCGCTAATGTACCTTCATCTTGATCTTTCCATTGATGTTCTGAGATGGCTGCTTCATACTCCTTACTGTCTCCATTACTTGATTTCTCTTCGACTTCATTTGATTCATCCCTTGCTTCATCGATAACTTTAGTGACGGGGATTTCTTGAGATTGATCAATGGAGGTAACACTGGTTTCTCTATTTCCCTCACCCTTCTTTGGCGCCTCATCTGAGAGGTTTCTAGGTTTAGCCCTATTTACCCTGTGCCATCCATTGGTCTTGTTTTGTAGGATCTCAAGCTTCTGAGGGCAGTTACGGATGAAATGCCCATATTCATGGCAGCCTCTGCATTTGAAGGGGAGTTGTTCATAGTCAAGCTTTTGGAAATGGACCTAGTTCCCCACTGTTAATTTGATAGCTTATGGCAGTCCAGCTTCGAGGTCAACCTCAACACATATGCGGGCACTGGCGTATTGGTCCTTGGGGCTGGCCATGTCTATGTATTTCCCTAGGACATTCCCAATAGCTTGAAGAGAATTGGGGTTCCAGCAGTGCATAGGGAGATTAGGGAGTCTGACCTAGACCGGTACAACTTTGGGGATGTCAGCCTCGGGATCGAAGTCCGGAGTCCACCCATTGAGGTAGAGACCCTGCGGCCCCATGAAATATGGCCCATTCCTAAAGATTAAGTCTTTGTCTTCCTTGGATTCAAAATCGAAGAGGAAGTAACCCCTTCCGACGGAGTAAGATGCAACATTTTTAGAGATCAGGGGCTTCCAGTTTTTTTGAATCCAGCTATCAGTAGTTTTCGGCGAGGGCCAGAGCCCCGTGAATTGATCGATCAGAGCTCGATCTGCAAGGGAAAGGGCAACCCAGATTGTTTCTTCCGTAGGTAGGGCCACTTCTGACACATCTTCAATTCTTTTGACAAATTTAGGGGGTTTGCCTTTTCCAGATCTATGACTTTGAGAGGCTATAAGCCGATCGAAAGCCACCGAGCGCTCAGAAGGCGGGTCCCTGCCCACCCCAGACTCCATCAGCGTACCCCACTAGAGATCCAAGCATTTAGTGCATGATTAGCTCTCCCTTCGTGGAGGAAGTCACGACAGGAGCGCACTGGCCATGCAGCCCTGAGCTTCTGACAGCCTTCACCAATCAAGCAGGCTCAAGATCCACGGCTTGGGAGGAACGACCCAGCCTGTAGCGAACTTCCTTGGGCAGCTCACCGACGATCAATCAAAATTCCCAAATTCAATACTTACCCAAAAAAAGTCTCCACTTATTAACTTACTCCATAATTTACATATTTTAAGTGAATTTAAAATTCCATATAATTAATGAAAACTTTAATCTCAAAACTTTGATCTTAGAGATTATTGCCCATTTTAAAACTATCAAGACTGTTATAATTTTGAAAAACTAAATAAATCAAAATAAAACTTTATCTTTCTAAAATATTTAAAAGACAATTTTATTCACTTACTAATTTATTAGTAATTTATGTAAATTAAAATAAATGTAGTGCTCTGCC